>JAEMWC010001656.1:0-114735 GCA_016490735.1 Pachyseris speciosa | reverse complement strand
TGATGACAGGCACACAGCTTCATGGGGAGATTTATCTTGGACATCGAGTACACCGAAACGGTCATCTACAAGTTCAGTGCCAGTAAAATGATCAAAAAGATGCTTGAGATTTGCTAAAAGTTGCTCGAAAATTGCTCGTCATTTTCAAAAAAGTTGATCAAAGATCAAAAGGTTTCTCAAAGTTGCTTGTTATTAAAACAATTAAGAATACTTAGTTTCGCTTTTTCAGGTAAATTTATTCGTTTCTGCTCATATGCGATTGACAGGTTGTCAACTATTCAACCAACTACTTTTAGCGACACAAAATGTGCACCCAAAGCATAATTTTAATAGCATTCGCCACTGTATTCAGTATCAACAGTTAGTTTGATACAGTGTGTGTAACTGAGGGTCATTTCCGGAGCATGGAAACAATATTTTTTAAAAACATCATGAGCACAAAGACTTGAAATAGTGCTAAAATAAATAATCCATGAAATTAATAAGAGGAATAAAAGATCCGAAGAAGACGGTAGATGTCTTACAGGGGAGGTAGGTGACAGGAGTGGAGTCTTAGTCTGGGACTTGGTTTGTTCCTTCCAGTTGAGTCTCGATTCCGGATTCCGGATTCCGGATTCAGCATTCCCTCTTTTAGGTAAACCTGCTGAGTAAAATGGCAGTAACCAAGATGGCGACTGACACAAGTACGTCTTTTGTATCTTTTTTAAGCCTAAAAGTTATTTTTTGTTTTACCACAAGAGGGGTAGTCCATGGAGTACTCCATAGGGTAGTCCGTGGAGTACTCCGTGGGGTAGTCCACGGAGTGGGGGTCAGTGGGTAGTCCACGAAGCGGGGTCAGTGTTTTCAACTCTCCCGAAAAAGAATGTCTTGAATTAAATTTAAGCACATGTATGCACTGGTTGATAAAGATGATAGCCTGCGTAACAGGCACTTATTCAGCCGAGCGCCAAGCAGGAGAGATGGAGCGCAAAGCACAACACCGAGTGTGGAGTGTGAGACGAGAAAAAGAGAAAATAAGCGCCCCCGGGAAGAGGGAGGTACTGAAAAAAATTTAATATGGGAGGCTCTGCCCTGAGGTCAGATCCCTTACCCTTTTATATGTCATTTTTGAGAGAAAAGGTACCTCTTTCATATACCTCCCATTGAGAAATGGTACCCGTTTCAAATACCTTCCATTGGAACAGTACAGTCATAAAGTGTGCTCAAAATATTTCAATGAAGCCCTTTTAAATACATGTACCTAAATGACAGATTTCCCTACCCTTTCATATACTTCGACTTGTGAAATCCCTACCCTTTGATATCCCTAAAGCGTGAAAAAGGCACATCTAACCCTTTCAGGCGGAGCTTCCCTGTATAAGCCATTATAGAGAGTGCCCCCCCAACCCTTACATAAGCACCTGTCACCAGTCTATTTTTCATGCTCTTCTGCCCCTCCCCCCCCCCCCCCCTCCAAAACACCCCCAAAATTTGACTAGCAGTTAGTTTTGATTATGAATGATATATGAAATGGATCATATATGAACTGCGGAAATGAAATCAAATGAAGAATGATCCTCGCAGTTGTGAACGCAATTTATGCAATTGCGAAAAGAAGCCTGAAAAAAATTCAGGACTTCAACAGGGTTTGAACCCGTGACCTCGCGATTACCGGTGCGATGCTCTAACCAACTGAGCTATGAAGCCACTGACGTTGGGAGCAGGTCAATTGTGGGTTCATATGTTCCCGTGAAAGAAATGATTATGAATGATATATGAAATGGATCATATATGAACTACGGAAATGAAATCAAATGAAGAATGATCCTCGCAGTTGTGAACGCAATTTATGCAATTGCGAAAAGAAGCCTGAAAAAAAATTCAGGACTTCAACGGGGTTTGAACCCGTGACCTCGCGATTACCGGTGCGATGCTCTAACCAACTGAGCTATGAAGCCACTGACGTTGGGAGCAGGTCAATTGTGGGTTCATATGTTCCCGTGAAAGAAATGATTATGAATGATATATGAAATGGATCATATATGAACTGCGGAAATGAAATCAAATGAAGAATGATCCTCGCAGTTGTGAACGCAATTTATGCAATTGCAAAAAGAAGCCTGAAAAAAATTCAGGACTTCAACGGGGTTTGAACCCGTGACCTTGCGATTACCGGTGCGATGCTCTAACCAACTGAGCTATGAAGCCACTGACGTTGGGAGCAGGTCAATTGTGGGTTCATATGTTCCCGTGAAAGAAATGATTATGAATGATATATGAAATGGATCATATATGAACTGCGGAAATGAAATCAAATGAAGAATGATCCTCGCAGTTGTCAAGTCAACAGGGCGGACGAAGAGAAAAAGAGCGTCCAATATGATGCTCAAATTGCCCTCATACAGTGTAGTCCGACGTTGCTGAATAATTTGTGTTGCTCAACATTTTCATTCAACCAAAAAACTGAACCAAGCAGCAGCAGGACATTTTCGTGGCACCCTCTGTGACGTCACACCGGATGCGTGAATGCGGTAAGTTAGATCCAAGTTTCCAAGAGACTTTGGAGGCTAAATAGCGCATAATTTAAATGTGCAAAAATGGCTTTTACAAAGATTCAAGGAGTTTTTAAACTTCAAGAAGTTTTTCATACACATTAGTATAACGTGGTACGAATTGACCAATCAGCATTTTCTGATCACCGGACAATCAGTTGGAAGAGCATGAACAATAGACTGGCGACAGGCACTTATTTTCCTCTTCCCCTCGTCTTGCACTCTGCACTTGCATCTTGCGCTCCATCTCTCCCGCTCGGCGCTCGGCTAAATAAGCACCTGTTATGCAGGCTATGAAGATGATTGACCTATGTTTACTGCAGTGTGACATTAGAGGTTTAACAAGAACAGCAATTAACTGGTCCATAGTAACTTTCCAAGGTTCTGTAAATATTTTTGGATGAAAGTCTTAAATATTCTTTAGCATTTTTTTATTGTTAATAATATCATTACGCAGCTTCTTAAATTTATTACCAGTTTTTTGAATTTTTTTTTTGCTGGCCTTGGTTGGTTTCTCGCGTAGCGAATATCGATAGAATCGGTTCACTATTTCTCCGTGTTAAATTACAAAATAGGTTTACAGCTTAAGCATTGAAAAAAGCAAAAAGAAAAACAAGTGAAAAGGAATAGAATTTTACACCAACGTATTGACGAACACCGTTATTCAGCAATCGGCAAGCACTTAAAGAACGACCACGGTCTGAAAACCATCGGCGACCTTACCAACAACTTTTCCGTCCTAAAGAAGTGCAACGGAAAACTGGACTGTCTGATTTATGAAATGTTATTCATAAAGAAGAAAAGGCCATGCTTGAACACACAATCAGACTCCATACGTGCAAAACTATTTATTTAAACTTGTCACTTGTTACCTGCATATTTTACATTTTATCGCCTTGCACGGTACATATTATGTTGTAAATTTTATTCTCTGTTCACTTGAAAATGATGACATGGAGTCATCGAAACGTTGTGTAAAACTTCTTTCGCTTATTTTTATTATAAGATGTTTAACTAAATCTAATCTTATTCGAAAAAAAGAGATCAAAGAAAAAAAAAAACTTGACTCTGTTGGGGCTTGAATCACCGATCCTAAGCTATCAACACAGTCGGAAAGGAGCAAAATAACCCACTTAGCCACCAAAACCTACTTTCAACTCGTAACCTAATTTTAAATTCTTTATCATTTGGAGTCACAAATTGTCTGTCATGCCAACTGAAAGGTGACAAAAATTGAATTACAATCAACTTGAACTTATCCTGTGCATTAATTCAGCTTGGATGGTCAAAAAGGCTGCTTCTAAATTCTCGGAAAATTTCTTATTGTTAAACAAGTGGAAAAAATGACAGGTTGTTGTTTATAGTTTGCCCGGGTTTTGCAATACATTTTTTAGGCAATGTAAGTTATAAAAGGCAGTGTTTTTTTTTTCATGTGCATAAATTATTGAGTAAAAGATGGCACTTGAAAAGTTTGGAGAGCACTCAAAGAAGTAGAGTTGCTCTCGCCAAAGTCTTGTGCTTCCCTGATGCTCTCCAAATTTTCTACAGTGTACGTCCATGACAACTTGATATACATGTACTGTATGCAAACTAAAGCATCAACCAATAATTAGTGGTAAATGTAGTCTTACATGCTCCAAACATCAGCCTGATGACAAACGAATTTTTTCCTACAGAATTGCTCCTTTATATTGGAACATTGTTTGCTGTACAATTATTATCATTGGATACAAGAAATGTTTGCATGCTTGATAACCAACATGAAGTAATTACGTTGTTATCAGCCCAAAGTATTCTGTGAAACTTTCATTATATTATCAAACTGCTTAGAACTAGTAAAACACCTAAACCTATGCGTGTAGAGTCCAATGGACCCTGAATGGAAATTTGTCTTAAGTAATGGCTGACCTAGTTTCTTGTGAACATAAAATTACCGGTAATATTTGTTCGCCCTAAACATGTCTGCAGATAATAGTCCAAGAAAATCAATTTTTGGAATGGCCATGCCTCAAGATCCAAAGTTGCTTTTTGATAATAGTAGTCATAGCTGATCACTAAGAAGAGACAATTGAAGGCCTTGGTGCATAACCATCCTATGTCGAATTTTGGGTCCTTTTTTGATTTTGTTCGGATTTGTCTGAATTTCTGCATGTGAACTGCAGTTTGACTGAAAAACATTGTCTGGTATTTTTTCACCAAATATGTATATTTTTTTCATTTTGTCATTTTGGAGAATTAAGAGATAATTATAATGTGTGCAAAAAAATGTTTTTTCTTGTGCACACAAAAAAAACCAACCTTCCACGAGAGTGGTTCGCAAATTGCATTATATCTTCTTTCAATCGAATTGTAGTTTACACGCAACAATTTGGACAAATCCTGGCAAACTCAAAAAATGACCCAAAATTCAACATAGGTTGGTTATGCACCGAGGCCTTCAAACATATATAAAAAAGATATTATCAAAGGGCAACTGGAATCTAATTTTGTAAGTACAATGGTAAGACTCTGAATGGTGAATTAAACAGAAATGTTCCTCTTTGTAATAATTATTTATTTTTTCTATTAGCTGGCTTTCTGTCCACTCAAACACAGGTGCAATCTTAAAATAATTTATATGCTACCTGGGTACCAGATAATTTCTAATAAAACTCTTTCAGATATAAATGAAAGCTCCACTTTGGGAATAATGTGTTGTTACCCCAAAAAATAATGTTCCACAGTTTTTCATCCCATTAGGTAACAAATTAACATGTACAATATGGGCAAAATCAGATTTTTCCTTTTTGCGGATAGCATAAAATAAGACTAGTACAAAATAACTGTTTCCAACACTTCTGTATTGTATTCTATAATTATAATTGCATGGGAAGAATAAGCTTGCAGCTTTATCAAATATTTCACTGGTTTAAAATTCATTGAAAATATTAACAGTTTGTTTTTTCCGAATCATTTATCTCATCACGATGTAAAACTCTGCTTGATTGTGATCTGTACTTTGTTTTTATCTTCTGCACCAAGCATACATGAAGCTTCTTTTTGTAAACTGTATGTGCTTGCTCTCCATTTACAAGGATACATTTTCAAAGGTAAACAAAAAGGCACGCAGTAAGCAGGTGCCTCCTACTAAAGGACTCATCATACTCAAGAAATCATACTCAAAAACTTCCTCAAATTTTCAAGGTATATCAAAGCCAATTTCAGTTTCCCATTGCAAAATTTTGAGTTAGTAGAATACAAACATTCCCAACAGTGTACTTGTACAACTCTATGTACTGAGCTACTCTAGTATTTCATCAACTATACAGTCATGTAACAGCAGTTCCATGAGTCAACCATATACATAATTATTATGCTTCCTTCTGTCACTGGTTTTGCATCCCCAGCAAAAAATAATCATTAACCAGGTAATGATCTACTGTAAAACCACAACTCAGACACTTTTCACTGGTACCAGAATAACTATTTTGAGATGGGTGAATTCACATACTAGTCATATCTATAAGTGCTTCAGCTGTGATTTCACTGTACCAATGGTTTTCAGAAATGAGGCAAGCATGGTTAATTTTCATCAGTATTTTCCTAGCTTGTTTGAATATTTTCCAAACCACAAAAAAATTAATTCGTGTAAGCTTACATGTACATGTACCTGGTATTTGGCTCAGACGTGTATTCTTGGAATTGAAAGGTACCTGTATGAAGACAACTGACGACATTCCGAAGCATAATTTAATATGAGCTTAATTCAAAGCGGTAACTCAACAACTTTAACCTTCTAAAAAGAAAAAAAACACAAGACCGAGTACTAAACGTTTGTGCACAGCTGTGCAAAGAGTATTCTGATTGACAGCTAGGGTATAGTACTGGATAAACTTCCTTTGAATCATACCGCATTCGTCACGAACCTATTATGCTAAAATTAATGCAGCTTACCTCGTTATTTTTTGTTCATCTTGCCAGTGAGTGAAGCCAGTCCACAATAAGAAGCAAAGCTTTAACAGTTTCTTGAAAATGACTGTCTTAATTCAACCAATCCCAAAATTACCACAATCACTCGATCAACAAAGCGTCGACAAAGCGTCACACAAGAGGAGACTAAACCCTCATGGACAACACCGCTGACTAAGTCGTTTCCAGGTCTCAACTAACCCGCGATCATGCTCACGAGAAGAAAAGAGCTGGGTCGACAATTATGGGGCGCCGTTTGTAAATTTATTATTTAGACTAAATTCAAGCCGTTTTTTTCCTTATTTATAAATAAAGCTATGTCTTACAAAATTATTTATATATCATGAAGTTAGGCAAAGCAGTCGTAAATCTGTTATTTATAAATAATGAAGTTTGCCAGTTGTGCAAATTTATTATTTATAAATAATGAATTTCAGGCCATGAGCATAATTCTATGATTTATATATAATGCCTTTTGCTGTGCTGCATGAATGTCATTATTTATAAATTATGACTTAAGCGCTTGGCAAATGTCATTATTTATAAATAATGACTTTAGCAGCGCTTGCAAAATTTCATGGTTTATAAATAATGAATTTCGCGGCGCTTGGCAAATTCCATGGTTTATAAATCATGACTTAAGCGGCGCTTGCAAAATTTCATGGTTTATAAATAATGAATTTAGCGGCGCTTAGCAAATTCCATGGTTTATAAATCATGACTTTAGCGGCGCTTGCAAAATTTCATGCTTTATAAATAATGAATTTAGCGGCGCTTAGCAAATTCCATGGTTTATAAATCATGACTTTAGCGGCGCTTGCAAAATATCATGGTTTATAAATAATGAATTTAGCGGCGCTTGGCAAATTCCATGGTTTATAAATCATGACTTTAGCGGCGCTTGCAAAATTTCATGGTTTATAAATAATGAATTTAGCGGCGCTTTGCAAATTCCATGATTTATAAATAATGAATTTAGCGGCGCTTTGCAAATTCCATGGTTTATAAATCATGATTTTAGCGGCGTTTGGCAAATTCCTTGGTTTATAAATAATGAATTTAGCGGCGCTTGGCAAATTCCATGATTTATAAATCATGACTTTAGCGGCGGTTGGAAAATTTCATGGTTTATAAATCATGAATTTAGCGGCGCTTGCAAAATTTCATGGTTTATAAATAATGACGTGGCGGTTGGGCGCCAAGTGTAAAAGTACGCCAAGTGTAAAAATACGCCAAGTGTAAAAATATGGCCGCCAAGTGTAAAAATATTATTTACTCAACAGTTTGGTACAATTTTTGGTCTTTCGTACATTGCAAATGTAGTCGTTTGGTCATAAAAAGGGAGCTTTCGCAAAGACGACGGCCGAAAATATAAATTCTCGTTTTTGTAATGCACATGTCATCGGCTTCCCCGTGGGGTCGACCCCCGGGCTAACCACGGGGATTGTAAAATCAGTCTAGCAAACTTGAGGGATTTCCCCGGGGAATCGGGGAATCTCTCAAGACAAAGTCCCCTGGGTGAGGTGCCTCTCAGCTGAAATTCCCCGTGACATCCTTTTCAAACTTATGAATTCCCCCACTCCCTAATCTTTGATCGTAAAATAATGTCAAGATTTTCCCCTACCCTCGGGAAAAAAATCCCATGCATCTCCTTGTATTCCCCACATATCTCCCTGGTTGGCCCGGGGTCGACCCCACGGGGAAGCCGATGACATGTGCATATAAACTCTTTCGCGATTATTTCAATTTGTTTAGCTTGTAAGATGTCAACAATATAAACCAGGGACTAAATTACTATAAACGGCGTTACAGCAAGAGAAAGAAAGTGACATTTACCGTAACGCACTCACGTTCTTGAGAAAACCTAAAATTTGGTCACTTCATGTTATTGTTTTTATTTTGCAGAGGACGGTAAACACATGTACCAAAACGTACGTGCGGAGTCATTGTTTGTTATTGTTTTGTGGCATTCTCGTTGCCGTTACCGTTCTCGTTGCTAAAGCTCCCTATATATAAATTTCCACTGTACAACTTTGCGTGACTTTGCGATTTCTAAATCGCAGCAACATAACTTTGCCATTTACAAATCGCAAGGAAGATGACTTGGCCCAGCGTAAATTTATGCCATCGATAGCGCGCCAAATGGTAATTTATTCAGTTTAAGGCGGGGAATAGTGAGTCGAGAAACTAATCATTATGGCGTCTCGGGAATCGTTGTCTAACGTTATTACTGAAGCTGTTTCTCGAGCAGTCAATGACGCCCTGAACAGCGCTTTGTCTCGGGTAAGTTCTTCAACCATATTACAATTTAGTCCTCTGAAACAGTCAACGATACTGAATTACTGTTTGTCAAGTTAGATATGCGTTGATTTTCTAGAGTTCGCATAACACTAGCGTGCAACAAGCAGCCCCTGCCATTACGACCACGAGGCAACAGGCAAACTAAGGGCCTGTTCACATGGAGGTGGGGGACCCTAAGAAGGTGATGTCCCCCACCTACCCGTGGTCAAAAAAAGCTAGCTAGGCTTCACATGCAACCCCGGGGCGCTGGGGTGAGGTTTAAAATGCTATCGTGTGGTCTCTAAGAACGTATATTGACAAAAGAATTCAGAGATAATTGCCCGGATGAGTATCACCCCACACCACCTCCAGCATTCACATGGAGTAAAGTCACAAAGCTGTCCTGTTGGCACTTATTGCTGGAAACATTTTCATTTCTATCTGAATGGTTGGAAAATATTCAGCTAAAACCGCTGGTTCTGTGTTGAGTTAGCAAAATAATTAATGACTTGACGTTTTTTTTGTACATGTATTTCGTGTGCTTTTATACTGAGTTTTATAAACACTGCTTTCATAATTGTATTTTATTATTAAGAACGGCATTCCTTTTATTTTAGCTGTCTTGGAGTCTTTCTCCCCCCCCCCCCCCCCCCTTCCTCTGACAGAAGAAGTTTTATTTAAGTAGTTTTTTTGTTCCCTCAGTTTTGTTCAGCGGAATACTACGTAATGACAACTAGGGACTGCTTCAGTTGCTGCAATGGATGTCGTAGACTGGAAAAATTCCTCCACAGTTGTTAAGTTCCAAAGCCATTGATATGTTGTTTCATTGATGTTAGGTACTTTGCAATCCTGTATTGCGGCCACTTTCTTTGGTACGAGAGATGGAAATTAAACTTACTGTGGTCAGCCCGTTGATACTGTCAAATTAGTTTGACATGTTAGTCACCTTATTCATGGTTTGAACGTACATTGTAACGTCAGAAAAAACTAAAATTAAAAATTTTGAGTTTTTACTTTCATCAGGTAAAAGTAATTTTAAAGATATATCTAATGGCCTGTTTATTGGACGTTTTCCAAAATGCGTGACATTTGGATTGTTTGTGAGATACAATTGTGTTCCTTATACGAAATACGAAAATATCGATTCGCTTCCTGTTTTCGAGGTCTGAATAAGCAGTCCCTACTTGTCATTACGTAGTATTCCGCTGAACAAAACTGAGGGAACAAAACTACTTAAATAAAACTTCTTCTGTCAGAGGGGGGGGGGGGGGGGGAGAAAGACTACAAGACAGCTAAAATAAAAGGAATGCCGTTCTTAATAATAAAATACAATTATGAAAGCAGTGTTTATAAAACTCAGTATAAAAGCACACGAAATACATGTACAAAAAAAACGTCAAGTCATTAATTATTTTGCTAACTCAACACAGAACCAGCGGTTTTAGCTGAATATTTTCCAACCATTCAGATAGAAATGAAAATGTTTCCAGCAATAAGTGCCAACAGGACAGCTTTGTGACTTTACTCCATGTGAATGCTGGAGGTGGTACATGTGGTACATGTGTTTACCGTCCTCTGCAAAATAAAAAACAACAACGTGAAATGACCAAATTTTAGGTTTTCTCGAGAACGTGAGTGCGTTACGGTAAATGTCACTTTCTTTCTCTTACCGTAACGCCGTCTATAGTAATTTAGTCCCTGGTTTATATTGTTAACATCTTACAAGCTAAACAAATTGAAATAATCGCGAAAGAGTTACAAAAACGAGAATTTATATTTTGAAAACGACTTTTTCGGCCGTCGTCGTTGCGAAAGCTCCCTTTTATGACCAACGACTACATTTGCAATGTACGAAATACCAAAAATTGCACCAAACTGTTGAGTAAAATAATATTTCTACACTTGGCGGCCATATTTTTACACTTGGCGTACTTTTACACTTGGCATACTTTTACACTTGGCGCCCAACCGCCACGTCATCATATTTTGCAAGCGCCGCTAAATTTATTATTTATAAACCATGAAATTTTCCAACCGCCGCTCAAGTCATGATTTATAAATCATGGAATTTGCCAAGCGCCGCTAAATTCATTATTTATAAACCAAGGAATTTGCCAAACGCCGCTAAAATCATGATTTATAAACCATGGAATTTGCAAAGCGCCGCTAAATTCATTATTTATAAACCATGAAATTTTGCAAGCGCCGCTAAAGTCATGATTTATAAACCATGGAATTTGCCAAGCGCCGCTAAATTCATTATTTATAAACCATGATATTTTGCAAGCGCCGCTAAAGTCATGATTTATAAATCATGGAATTTGCAAAGCGCCGCTAAATTCATTATTTATAAACCATGAAATTTTGCAAGCGCCGCTAAAGTCATGATTTATAAACCATGGAATTTGCAAAGCGCCGCTAAATTCATTATTTATAAACCATGAAATTTTGCAAGCGCCGCTAAAATCATGATTTATAAACCATGGAATTTGCCAAGCGCCGCTAAATTCATTATTTATAAACCATGATATTTTGCAAGCGCCGCTAAAGTCATGATTTATAAATCATGGAATTTGCAAAGCGCCGCTAAATTCATTATTTATAAACCATGGAATTTGCCAAACGCCGCTAAAATCATGATTTATAAACCATGGAATTTGCAAAGCGCCGCTAAATTCATTATTTATAAACCATGAAATTTTGCAAGCGCCGCTAAAGTCATGATTTATAAACCATGGAATTTGCAAAGCGCCGCTAAATTCATTATTTATAAACCATGAAATTTTGCAAGCGCCGCTAAAATCATGATTTATAAACCATGGAATTTGCTAAGCGCCGCTAAATTCATTATTTATAAACCATGAAATTTTGCAAGCGCCGCTAAAGTCATGATTTATAAACCATGGAATTTGCTAAGCGCCGCTAAATTCATTATTTATAAACCATGAAATTTTGCAAGCGCCGCTAAAGTCATGATTTATAAACCATGGAATTTGCCAAGCGCCGCGAAATTCATTATTTATAAACCATGAAATTTTGCAAGCGCTGTTAAAGTCATTATTTATAAATAATGACATTTGCCAAGCGCTTAAGTCATAATTTATAAATAATGACATTCATGCAGCACAGCAAAAGGCATTATATATAAATCATAGAATTATGCTCATGGCCTGAAATTTCATTATTTATAAATAATAAATTTGCACAACTGGCAAACTTCATTATTTATAAATAACAGATTTACGACTGCTTTGCCTAACTTCATGATATATAAATAATTTTGTAAGACATAGCTTTATTTATAAATAAGGAAAAAAACGGCTTGAATTTAGTCTAAATAATAAATTTACAAACGGCGCCCCATAGACAATAGGCTCGATTTCTGCCGCTCACGCCCGGACCCGAGTAAGCCGCCGCAAGGGCGACGACAGAGAGGTACACAGGCTCCTCGTTTTCATTTATCGGATTAGTTTTAATCTGTCTCCACTGTCTTTAAATTTAATTATTTGTTCCCGCAGGATTTTGGCCCAAATGCCAAACTGTACGGGTCCTCAAATGATCCCAGGACCGCTAATGATCCCCAAATTGGACCGGAAATGATCCCGACAAAAAATAAGGAATGGCATGGATTGATATAAAAATTTACACAGGTAAGAAAAGGGTCCCCTATACTTTTTTCGTGCAACGTGATTGGACCTATTTTTTTTTATTCGTTATTTAAGTTTTTATTTATTCGCGATTCGTGATTGACCGTGTCAAGACCATTCTCACGTAAGCGTGAAAACGGTTTTTGAATTAAGCGTGACACGTTAGATTGGTTTTCAGTTGAGTGTCGAAAGTAATTCTCGTTTGTTTGGCTTTGGTTTTGCATTGCTTCGCTCTATGATTGGCCAGGAAAACTCGCGCCACTTTCTCAACCAATGAGAAGCAAAACCAAAACCAATCGTGACTTGCACGCGCGTATTTTCCCGCGTTTTGCGCCAGCTACATGTCATTGCTTCATATTCTGATTGGCTCATTGCATTGCTTTACTTCTGTTGTGATTGGTCAGAGTAATTGCTTTGGCTTTGGTTTTACGACACTCAAAATTTAAAGTTATTTTAGTGTTCTGACCCGTAAATGCTTATGAGCTTCCGTCATCTTTTATATTAAAATCTCTTTTGTCCCGCGATGACCTTTGATCTCCGATGGAATTAAGATACCACATAAACCATTTTAGTCTGGTACTTCGTATCAGTGAGACTAGACTAGACTTCTGTTTCTCCTGTGACGTCAATGACACGCCATGATCAATGAACTCTACGACCGCTCTGAGTCCGCTCTCACATGCTAGACGTGCTACCATCTCTGCAAGAAGGAAAACTGTTGAAGTGTTTCTCAAACAAGGTGTGCCAAAATTGTTTTCTATTTGAAAAGTTGAGATTACTTCGTTATCTCGTTTTGCTGCTTGAAATTCTCGGAAGAAAGCGGCGGAAATTTCATACGAGTTGGTGGGCGAAAATATTCGAGCCGCGAAAATATCCACTAGTGGCCAGCGACATTACAGGCCCGTAGCAAAAATGGTCATTTTTAACTCATTTATTCCCGTCAACAATTGTGAATTTCACGCGCAAACGATCGAACTGCTCCGTGGTGAATAGCATTTGCTATCCCGAGTTTGAGTAGCCCATCATTTCGCGCGAAAAACGCTATCCACTGTTTTAGTATATACTGACAGATCGTATAAGATTGTCGGCAACAGTCAGCCCCACGCTATTCGATTCCTGATGCTACGAATTTTTTTTAATCCTTGTTACTGTACTAAGTCGTCAATCAAAGTCAAGTACAGGTTCTGCAGTATGAAGCCTTAGCATCATTAGGGGTATTGCCCATACCCTAGCATTTATTCGGTTAAATCGTCTGCAAAGACCCGTTTAAAGTCCTCTCAGACCTAGCGACATTGATATGATGTCATCTGTTTATTGTGTTGAATATTCTAGAACGTTCGAGGACATGCTTAATTGGATTCCCATTACTATCCGGTAAATGTTAGGCCTGTCTCGATTGTGCTCGGAAACTCAGACTTTTGAGCAACTTTTGGCTTTTCGAGCAGCTTTTTACGGTTTTAGCAATCTCGAGTAAGTTTTCCCTTTCTGAGCAACTTTTGAGCAAATAAATCACACATCAAGCGCGAAATAGTGAATAATTTGATAGAAAACCCCATTTTTGCGAATTTATTGAATGTTTATCAACTATTTGAACAAATAACCTGTCACGTGATAATGTATCACGGGACTATATTGCGATCCTTGTCAGAAGCGAATGTTTCGATGCTGTCCTCCATTTTCTGTATATAAACCATACTGCGCGACTCCCACTCGCGTGTCTTTAGCTTTGAAGCTATGTTTTTGCTCTAACGAGTATGTCTTTCAGGGAACGCTCTCTCTTGTAGGATGTAAGTGGCGGTTCCTTAAATATTTCATTGAGCGTCGGTTGTTTCTCAATAAAATGCCATTTGCTCATGAGGATTTCTTTTAAGTTTGGCACTGATGGGTGATATTGCGTTACAAACGGCAAGATTCGTTTGTTTTCTTACTCTTTTTGTCGGAGGGCTTGTTTCCTGTTTTGAGACTTTACTTCTGAGAGGTTTCTTTGGATAAAGGCTTTAGGGTAACCTCTATCAACAAGGTGTGTTTTGAAATTTTCTAGTTTCTCTTCAAATATTGTTTTAGAAGATTTTGTCCTCAGAAGTCTTCAAGCCTCTCCTTTCACAAATCCCCTCGGCCTAACACCGGGTGGGTGACAGGATGAGAAGTGTATATATTGAAATGTCTCAGTAGGCTTGAAATGGGTTCGCACATCAAGAACTGATGTTGTTTCGAATCCTGCGCCTTTGTATATGATGGTGACCAAGAAAGTTATTTCAGTATCTGAAACTCTAGCCGTGAATTTAATTGTAGGGTGATGTTTGTTTGCTTTCTCAATGAACTGTGTTATACCTCCTCTGTAACGAAAACGAGTTAGAGCCTTTAGGAACTCTTGCTCCGCACTTTTGCGGATATTTTGCGTTTAATGTCAGTTTTGAATTCAGTGTCCGCTCTTATTCGAGCTCTTGCTGTGTATTTTAAAGATTCTGGGCACGTTCCTCTCTCCGTGTGTCTTTTTAGCGCCTTTATTGCCCTCCGGTGTTGTTAATTTTCTCTTCTGCTGCATAGTTTGGCAGCAACGGCGTTTTCTGTTCTGCTGCTCGTGCTTTGGCTCCCCCTTGCTCTCGTGGTACTGCTGCTTTTCAGGATTGGCTGCTTTCAAATTCTTCATCCGTGTCTTTAAGAAACTCTTTTTCATCGCCTTAAGGCTGTGAAAGTTCCATATTTTTCTCCTCTGTTTCAGAGGCATTTTCTTTGCTTGTGCCAGGCGCGGCTAATAGCCCTGCTGACGTTAGTAAGTTATTTGACATTTTGGTAGTTTGATGGTCAGGCAAGACCGCGGTTTCGATCCTAACCTTGTGGATCTCGTCAGTTGCCGATTGTTAAGAAACGATAGAGATGATTTCTCGGTATCATTTCAAAAGTCGCGCTCTTTTCCAAGATTTTATACTCGTTGGGAGGATCGAAAATCTCGCATTTTGATTGGTCCTCTAGTTGGCCAATCATGTGGCTGCGTTTAGCTCTATGTTGTGCTTTCTGTAGTAACTAAATCGTAAGAATTTAAACATTTACTGGCATATGAACTCAAGTGAGTCGATTCTGTAGACTACTGACATTAAACGCATCCGCAAAAGTGCGGAGCAAGAGTTCCTAAAGGCTCTAACTCGTTTTCATTACCGTGAAACCGATCGGTTGAGATCGGAAATCAAACGCGGAAAACGACCGAAAGTTTCTAACGAAACCGCAAACACTGATGTAACTACATTTTTTAACTCCAAGAAAGGAAAACACTCGGCGCCTAGAGAAAACACTGTATCGCTCAACAATATATACAAGATAGCAGAAAACCTAGAAAAGAAAATAGCCGAGCTCAGCGATCTCATGTCAACTGTAAAAGGCGATGATAATAAACAATTTAAACAGTACAAATGCCTGTTCACTGAGTCATTAGATAATGACAGGGCCAAACGGATCCTTTAACGAAACAACTGTCGAACAGAAAGCGGAAAGACCGCAAATAAATAAAAAACAAAAGAAATATAAATGCGAGGCTTCAAAAAAACAAAAACCACATAAAAAAAACTCTCTAATAAAGATCTCACTGATGACCAGATTAACTAATCTGCCACCAGCCGAACAAAGGGCACTTAAGGCATTAAAGCAAGACAACGAAATAAACCTTAAAAAGGGAGATAAAGTTACGAACACTGTTGTGTTCAACACACAAGACAAAATCAGAGGGTCAAATTCAACTAAAAGATAACACTGAACACTACAGGTCACTTGAAAAATCAATGGTAGATGAGACAAGCCGCAAAGTCCGACAACTAGTTAATGGACTCTACCACAAAAACCAAATGGACGAAACAACTAAAACATGGTTTTGTGAAGCACCAAACCCGCCTCGAATTCCAGTTTTCTACACCCTGACAAAAATTCACAAACCGATACCAGTCGGGAGACCAATGATATCAGGATGCGATGGCCCTACAGAAAAACTATCAACATTTGTTGACAGACTTCTTCAGCCTAGAGCAAAACAGCAGAAGTCATATCTGAAAGACACCACTGATTTTATCAACTTCATTGAGAGAAAGAAGCTATCGTTGTTTCAATGGACGTAATGAGCTTATATACAAATATACCACAGGAGGAAGGAATCTGAACAATATGCGCAGCATATGATGCATTACATAAAAACAAAGTAACCTCCTATTCCTACTTAACAGCTTCAAGAAGCGCTAAGGCTTATTTTACAAGAAAATTCGTCCCAGTTTAACAGACGAGATTATCTCCAAACACGTGGAACTGCTATGGGGACGAAAACGGCTGTTGCCTTCGCCAATATCTTCATGGCAAAAGTCGAATCAGAAATTATAAGCCAAAGCTTGATTAAACCGCTCGTTTGGAAACGCTACATAGACGACAGTTTCTCCCTCTGGAACACAAACAGAGGAGATATAACACAGTTCATTGAGAAAGCAAACAAACATCACCCTACACCCAAATTCACGACTAGAGTTTCAGATACTGAAATAACTTTCTTGGTCACCATCATATATAAAGGCGCAGGATTCGAAACAACATCAGTTCTTGATGTGCGAACCCATTTCAAGCCTACTGAGACATTTCAATATATACACTTCTCATCCTGTCACCCACCCGGTGTTAGGCCGAGGGGATTTGTGAAAGGAGAGGCTTGAAGACTTCTGAGGACAAACTCTTCTAAAACAATATTTGAAAGGAAAGTAGAAAATTTCAAAACACACCTTGTTGATAGAGGTTACCCTAAAGCCTTTATCCAAAGAAACCTCTCAGAAGTAAAGTCTCAAAACAGGAAACAAGCCCTCCGACAAAAAGAGTAAGAAAACAAACGAATCTTGCCGTTTGTAACGCAATATCACCCATCAGTGCCAAACTTAAAACAAATCCTCGTGATGAAATGGCATTTTATTGAGAAACAACCGACGCTCAGAGAAACATTTAAGGAACCGCCACTTATATCCTACAAGAGAGGGCGTTCCCTGAAAGACATACTCGTTAGAACAAAAATATAGCTTCAAGGCCAAAAACATGCGAGTGGGAGTCGCGCAGGCCTATGTCCCCCCCCCCCCCCTTTTTTTAACACAACTCCTTTCTCGAAATCTACCCACGATTCCTTTTCTGAAGGTTTCCTCCTTTCATGGCTCGAACTTGATTTACAAACAGGACAAAACGAAAACAAGAACAAACACTACCCTTGACTCACCCTTCGCTTTGAGCGTCACAACTACGTACACAACTACGGGTCTTCACCATTTCTTTACTTCTTAAGTTAAACTCTCTTTTAGTATTTTAGTCATTAGTCATTTTATTTATTACATTTTATGTATAGTATAATGAGAACACTAGTTTATCAGTTTTAACTGTAAAGTGTTTTTACCTCGTTAAATAAAGTTATCATCATCATCATCATCATCATCATCATCATCACAATCAGTCCAGTTCTTACGCGTGGAGTGATGATGCTGGGCCGTTCGCATTTTTTTGTTGGTTGTTGTTGTTGTTTTGTTGTAGTAGTGATAATGCTGGTCCCTTTCGAATTTTTTTAGTTGTATGTTATTGTGACCACTAAGTTAGATAATTTTTTTTTACATCTGAACTACTTAATCTGACTTTCAGTGACGAAGCAACCTAAAATCAGAAATGAAATGTAAATTTAAAACAAATATTGCAAAAAAGTTTAGTTTTTGT
The DNA here is from genome assembly GCA_016490735.1 of Pachyseris speciosa. Taxonomy (NCBI): domain Eukaryota; kingdom Metazoa; phylum Cnidaria; class Anthozoa; order Scleractinia; family Pachyseridae; genus Pachyseris; species Pachyseris speciosa. The sequence continues at coordinate 96,617 of JAEMWC010001656.1, read as the reverse complement.
TGTAGAAATAACGCCGAGTTTTGATTTTATGCTAAAAAAAGAAAGACGTGATAACGGTAGGCACCATGCATAACATTGTGGTAATGCAGAATTTGCAAGAACACACGAATTTATAAAACTATATGCACACTTTATTTCTTGGAAAATATCAATTTTACTCATGTCTGAAAGTCAACTGAATTGTTCTCAGCATGCCTTTAGCAGAGTTAATGAGCCTGCTGTAGATGGCGACACATCAGTTTCAGTAGCGTCCATGCCATTTTTAGTATGGGGGAAATGCAAAATTGATAGTTCAACGGTCTGCCAAGATCCCAGTTAAAATTCAAACACTTCTTCTGAAAGATCAAATAAAACTGTTTGAGAGTGTTAATTAATTAGCTTTGCCGCTGTGACCTACAAATGGTCAAGGATGGCGGGCGTCTTCAACCAAGGAATATTTCAACTGCCACTCGAATTGCGTCCCTAAGTATCTGAATCCTAGTCCCTTCAGAATAAAATATTAGAAATTTGCCCACAATTAACGACGCTACTACTGGAATGATATTCCATTCTATTCGCCAAAAAATCCACAAGAAAATTATTTAAAAGAGCTCTCTTTCAGTATTATTTTTTCTCAGTATTAATTTCTACCATGCGCCTATGTAAAAACTTCTTTTACCTTCAGTTTCTCATTTCCTCTATTTGTAGTAAGGTTTCCTCTTTTTATCTTAAACAAAATTATGTATTGTAATTTAAAAGGGCATATTATTAGTCTACTATATCATGCCTTCTCCACTCCTTCTCTATTTCCTAGTCACTTGTAAGAAATCTTATATGATAATGTGGAGTAAATTTAAAGAAAATGAAAAAAAAAAAAGGTGTTGGTTGATATAAAAACAAATATATCAAAAGTATCAGAAATTTTTCTGTTACCCACTTTGAATATATTTAGTTTTATTATCAACCACACTAGGGGCGTTTGAACGAGGTCCCGGCGTTTCTCGAGGTCCCATTTGCGGTATGAGATTACAAGTAAAAATAATATCTTGAATATCACTGCTACGTCAAACTACTAAGTAGGCATGCTGCTTTGGTAATCTGAATAAATGTGCAAAGGAAAAGAACCGGCGAAACATAACTAGGATGGATGCTGTACAACAAAATATAAACACATTATCAATGTCCGCGTTCGTGTTGTATCACTGACGCACTTTCTTTCTTTATTATAGTACTCTCTATCTTTGGATCCCTCCAGCGTTTGTTTGTTTGTTGTTTCATGAGTCGTCCTCTCGGGGAGGAAATCGCGCATTGAACAGTAATAGGGAAGAGGGTTGGCGCAGTGGTGAGAGCACTCGCCTTCACCAATGTGTCCCGGGTTTGATTCCCGGACTGGGTGTCATATGTGGGCTGAGTTTGTTGGTTCTCTACTCTGCTCCGAGAGGTTTTTCTACGGGTACCCCGGTTTTCCCCTCTCCTAAAAAACCAACATTTGGTTTAATTTGATTTAATTTGATTTGATTTGAGATTTGTAATTAGTAGCGAAGGGCCACCTCCACCTCGTGGAAGTACTACTAATAAATCGTTATTATTATTATTATTATTATTATTATTATATTATTTTATTATTATTATTATTTGGTCACCTTTCTTGCACTCCATTATTTAAAACGCCGGACCCCTTTAACGTCGGTTTCAAATAAAACCTGCGACCAAATCGCCGATTTTTTGAAATAAACGCCAAGGGCGTTTATCGAGAAAATACGATAGTAAGTTGAGTAGAAACATGACCTGTTAGAATTACAAATAACCAAAATAGCTTACTTACTTTCATAATCTAATGCGACGTTTAGTAAACATAAAAGGTTAGCTTTCATTAAATGGACTAATGATTGGTAAATATTCTATAAAATGCTAGATAGTTTTATGGTCACAAAACTTCTTCATTACGTAAAGCGCGTAAACAGTTAAAAAAAAATGATGACTGTTCTGAGTGAGATTTATTAAAACCGTGCTCGCTCATTTATTCATTCATCCATCATCCATCCACTCATCCATCCGTCCATTATCCGTCCATCCGCCCGTCCGTTCGTATCTTTTACTTATTTATTATTTATTTATTTATTTATTATTTATTTATTATTTATTTATTTATCTGTTATCTGTATTACGGCCCCAGTAATATATCTCAAGAATAAAGAAAAAACCAACTCGGATTAAAAACCTGGGGATCTTGATTTTTCATACGAGAATGGCTCCGAATTTGCCCAGAAAGACGTCCCACTGGATTGTAAGCCGGCGAAAATGCAGTCGTTATTCCCTGCTAGGAGGGGCCTCTTTTCCTTGTATTCAGCGTGCGGGAGAAAAGATACCTCTGCCTTGGGTCGCAATGGTCTTTGATTAAACCGCCGTCGCGGTCGTGGACCGAGGTTTTAAAACGCATGCTCCCTTTATTGTTTGCTGACCGATTATGTACTAAAAGCATCACGTCATGGTTCGGTCGCTAAGAAACCGCGGCGCATGCTCAACACAGACCGTTTCGACCAATGGCAGAGGTTTTCTCTCGCACGCTGAATACAAGGAAAACAGGCCTCTGTTAGCAGGGGACAGTCGTTAGCGATAAAAATTGTGAAAAGATCTAAACGCGTAAAACCTATTTTGTTTTTCCAGGGAGCTTTTGAAAGCGTAAGCGTCACGATGACTGGATAGGTCAGCTGTATTGAGAGATACAACTAGTATATATCGAGCAGGGAAGTAGAAGCCAAGAATAAAAATGGTAGAAGATGTAAACGATCGTCGCAGTTATTAACGCTACTAAAGCAGAAGCGAAGAGAAGCCCGCAGCTGCTAACAGAGCAGTTGTAGTCACTGACCATCCATGACAAACGCTTTGACAACAAACAAGCCGCAGAATATCCCCTTGCGTTGTTTCGAAACAAGAAAGCTTTCCACTTTAATAGATAGTCTGTTGTGTCATCTACTAAATGATGTCAATAATATGTGATACGTATGCGAATAGCGCCGCTGGGACCGTGTGACATCTTCCAACCTGGGAGGATTTTTTTTAGATTTTTCACTTTTCAAGTTTGGCTTGTATGTCGAAAGAACAGTAGCTATCGAACTTGAAAGGCAAATAGAAAACTAAGACAAGGAAAATAAATAATAAATAGGTGTACTGAACTTCCCTTTTCAACTTAATTTATTCGCAGTTCATATCAACCGTAAAACCACACCTCACTTGTCATTTAATACTTCTTATATCTATGAGGCGATTTTCACCAAATTCACAGAAAACACGTCTCGAAGATAAATAAAGAGTTTCTGAAATGGACAGGCTTCCGGAAAAAAATTATCTTGAAAAAATAAAAAACAAACAAACAAACAAACAAAAAGAGGGAGGGGCGCATAGCAACCACGCCTTACATGTCCGAGGGTTAAATATTCCATGACCAATTCCACTTCATGTTGACTTGCACCTGTCTTCGCGATTCAGTCAAAATCTTTAATAGCCTTTCGATTTAAAGAGTGTTGTGAGACTAGCGGCGAGGGTGGAGAAGCGGAATAAGAAGAGGGAAAAGGTATCTACCCCAGAGGCCTCAAAAGGGAAAATTCGTATCAGTTAAAGGGGACCGAGGAAATAATTCGACTCTTTGCGAAAATAATATGTTATTCAACGGAAGTTTTAGTCGGATAATCGAACCCTTTTTAATTTTTAAAGCATCTCGGGCTCGTTTCTCGAAGCTCCCGGAATTACCGGGCCCATTAAGCTCTTTTGTTTTCCATTCCAGATGGGAGTTTCAAAGGTTTTGAAAATTATGCAGTGAAGTTATCAGCTTAAGAAACAAAATGGACTTCATTTGAAGTCAAAACACACTATGCAACCAACCATCCAACGCCCATAGTTTACAATTAAAATTGCGATCGTTAAAACGGCCAAATGAAAAAAAAAAAAAACGAAAAGATGTACAGAAGAGGAAGAACTAGTACTTGCTTTTGATAATTTATGTCTGGGATAAACCGAACAGATAGCACAGGTAAATCTGACCCTACAAAGACTTAGGCCGGATTCATACACCGATCTTTACATGAGCCGAACTTAGTTCGAATTTGGACCGACACAAATAAACGAAATCCCTCTTGTTTATTCAGACGTAGAACTTACTTTTCCGTTCCACGGGCGTTCCTTATACAGTTCCAGTTCCAGTTCCAGCTCTGAGGAAAACTTCTTAAGTATATCCAAACATAATAATTTATGCATGAGATTGGCACTTGAAATAGTTCGGCGTCTGAATGAAAGCCGTTGCACTGAGTCGGTATTTCCGCCTCATCCAGGTGAAAACAACGGCTGAGTCGATCCAAATTAAAATAGGCGTTCTCAATTGATTCAGATGCCCAATTTTTTATGTACTTAATTGAATGCATTAGGTTCGGCTCATGAAAATTCCGGTGTCTGAATCAGGCCTTGGTCATGCGTAAATTGTAATACAAGTGCCACGCTTCTTTGATTCATATTCCTTATTATCACGAGTTCTCTTTTATTTAAACGTCTAGTAAACGAAAAAGGCTTTTTTCTAACGAACGGAGATTTTTGGGTTGGTCTAACAGCGTTCCACTGACAGTGGCATGTTATGTCAGCAAAGCGTTATCTTGGTAATTTCTAAGGAACCTATGACGTGATTTTGCTTTGTGTAATTGCCTGAGCTGTATTCTGGCGGTAACAAAACTGCATTTGAATCTCTGATACAGTACCTCGTTGTAAAATCTTGACAAGCTTAGAGGTTTATTTCCCTCACAATGTGAGATTTTAATGAATATCTCCGGCGGTACAAATTATGCTCACTTGTCTCCTAACATTACTTATTTTCCCCCACTATCCAGAAAGGAAGTGCTAGCAGACTATAAGGCTTTATGGACATGAGACTTGAAATTTTGAAATAAAAGATAGCAGTGTTTATTACTCATCTCCCCGAAAAAATCTGGCGTTAATTCAGTTTCTTTTTCCTGTTGTACAATTTTACTATATTCTACTTTCTCCGCATAGCGTTTTTCGGGAAAAGGCGTGACCATAACAGTGCGAATTAAGTTGCATGATAAAAACTGGTTAAAATTTTCAGGAGTCAGCTGAGGTCAGACGGTTTCATTCAGAGATGCCGCTTGACCTTCCGATAGAGAGTTTTCACCATACATGACAAAAAGACTCCAGTTATGAAGCATATGACCCTTCTTCTTTATGCGTGTTTTATTCTCTCGCCAAATTCATGTATACAAAACCTTTTGCTGTCACCATCATCAATGAATCGTTCCGAGAGAAAGCGTTTGAGGGTTGATGAGAAGATGTGGCACTTGCATCTTCACCAGCTCGTCATAATTGATCAAGTGAAGGCATTTGAAAGTTAAATCAAAATATATTTCGCGATTCACACATACTAATACCCAGGAGCCAATGACGGCTATGAATAGATCGTGTTGTACGTACCGATGCCATATAACGTGACATTTCTGGTGTGGCAACTCATAATGGTGGTCATAGAAAGGTTTAATCATTTGTGATTGTTTAGCGCATGCACTAGACTGTCACGAAAAAGGGAAACATTACTGACAAACAGGATATTGTGCTTATAATACTGAAACCCAGAAGTGTTCGAACAAATTGTAGTATAATTATTAAGTTGTATATTCCACCAAATGGCAAGCACGCAGATACTGCGAACTTCGTAGAAACCAATAAACATGGCGAGAACCACGCAGGATTGTCGAGAGTATTTTTCAAACGAGCATTTTTAATATTGGATCAAAGCTGACTGAACCACTTTGGACTTTACACAATTTGGTGCTAAGAATTGTTTCACAGCTACCAACAAATTAAGACGAGAGCCGCAATTAATCCGCTCGTTTGCAGCTTTTCGGAGCGACACTATATTAACCAACAGCATTACATGTAGCTTTACCAGACTCCAATAAATTTTATGACCAACACGTAAATTTCAAAAGAGAAAGCTAAAGTGGGTTTGTCAAAAATGTCTATCAGTTGTCCCCAAATTTGCACAGTTTCCTGCGCGTCTTCACCATGTCGTTCTTACCGCGATAATGGTGATCGTCACTGAACAAAAGAAGAACTTACAGAGTATACAGCCGTTTATTGTGATCAAAGACACCTCTGGGTAGCTCTGTCAACTGGTTTTCACTCAAGTACCTAAAAAACGAATAGTCGCAACACTGTATTAATTAACCGTTTTCACTTTTTATATTGAATGCTTTGGTGACATTGATCAAAGTAATCACATGCGAATTCCAGAGTCCTTATTTGTTAAATGATTTTCTCAGTTAAACAACAGTGTAAGTAATCATGATGCTGGTTCCAGTAAGTTTCCCAAACAACGCATATAAAACATAATACTCGGCATGGTATATGCCCTTTAAGATATCATCCCTAGTGTATATATTTGGTCGAAAATGAAAATAGCACGTTTTTTGTGATCGTAATCAAGACCTACGTTTTGCAAAAAGAATGTTAAATAACACTCTTTTACTTTTCAAGATGGACAAGAAGAATAACCTTTAAATGTTGTTCGCGCTAAGTATGCCTTGACAAGTGGCTGCAATTTACGGTAAGTCAATTGCCAAACGGAAAATGAATGCGCAATTCTTTCCGATGTAGTATTTCACCGCAACAAGGGAAAGCGAACGCGAGCTTTTTAGGTCTGTTTCCTCAGAAAATGGCTTTCGCCAGTTTGTCTTTCGTTCTTATGCCATCGAGATAGCGCCAGACTGATTCGTGCCCATGCAACTTTCCTAAAAATCATTGTCGGCAAAAGCAAAGACCGTGGAGAAACTGACCCAGCGCACCATATATAATCCTTCAGTGAAGAGACATCCCGTACACTTCTGGCAAGCGACTGTAGTTCGTATTAAAATAAAACCAAGACCGATGGTTAAAGAAAATGAGAAAGAAATAGTCACCGCAAGTCTTATCGTTCCTTTCTTTCTGGAAATTTTGTGAATTCTTTATTCTTTGAAGAGACTTCCGAACAAGAAGTTATCAATTTATGCAGTTCGTTGCGTGCTGGGGCAGCTACGGGTTTTGATAATGTCTAATAATAGTCTAAATTAAAAACTTTCCTCCTGAACTGACTTCCCCTTATTTTGTTCATTTCGTTTGTTTGTTTGTGTTCTTGCTTTTTAACCTAAATGTGCTTACAAATTAATTAAGACACGCCTAAATTATCATTTTATAGTTGTATTTTCTTGAGGTGCCTGTAGCCCGAATAAGCCCTAATAGTTTCTATATGGGCATCCTCGCCTAATGCTTTTCTCTTATCGATTATTCAACATCTCTTGTAGTTAAACACATATTTATCTTGTAATCTTAAATAACGATACGTGGCAAAAATAAACTGAAACTGAAACTGAAGTCGACCTAAATTGTTAGCAAGCAAGATTATTTTCTAGGTTATGATCTTCGTTTGTTTTAGCCAGATGTCTGTCAATCCGAATTTATCAAGCTGGAAAATGGTTTTTCCGTCTTTTGCTCTATAAACCATACAATAAAATAACATTTACTCTCGTAGTTCTTCCTCGAGAACACCGAGTCTTTCCATCACAGAAATCATGTCCCTCTTTACATTACAGTATTGTTGCAATACGGTGCTAAAATCTTCAGAATCTTCAACGCTTACTGAAATCGTATCGAATCAGTAATTCTAGGATCAAGTGGCAATTGCTCACGACGTTCTTCTCAAACTAATTAAAAATTCATAATTTCTATTGCCAATAAAAAGCGGCTACATTCATCACTAGCATGAGTTTGATACCCAATGAAAACCCAGTTGAAAATCAAACGTGTTTTGGATCAGATATCCAAACCAAGCGTGGTTTACGTTTTCATCTGGGTTTTCATTGGGTATCAAAATTCACGCATAAAAACAAAGCAAATTAAACACAAGAGCATTATTTACTATTAGCTATACAGTACAAAAAGTTTTACATCATGATTTGTAAACTTCGTGAACTAGCAGTTAAGAGATACGGCACCATTTACGATATTTCACAATTTGCAGGATTCAGCTTCAGTACTGCCAAGGCATAATCTTTGTAAAGACCGCCAGGATATGATCTAACATGTTCAAAGCCCATTTGTTGTATTTTGTGGAAGCTGGAACGGCGGACGAAAACGACTCGCTCTTTCGTTCATCTCCGCGATTACTGTATGTGTCAGCTACAATGGATGACTACCGACGCGAAACAAACAACTCACAAAATGTGTGCAGGCAAAGAGTTGTGCATGAAAATGCAAAACAATGTACGCGCTGTTACTCTTTAAAACAATTTTCTAATTGTACAGAGGATATATTCGGCATACTACATTGTATTTTTATGCCTGTTTGAGAAGTCATATCAAAACCTCGTTTTTCGGTTTTCATGAGGGTGCCATCTATCTTTCGGTGTTGGAATCCCTGATGAAACACTCGCACTCGTTTTCTTTTCGGACGACACCAGTACCGTTTACACCACTGAGTAGCCATTTTACAGTCAAAGCATTTCACAGGTGACTGATTGCTGCAAGATTTCAATCGAATCTCTGAATTCACTTCTAAGCTCCCCAAATTATTGATTTTTGATGGAGCTTTTAATAGGATAGCTTTTTGGCCATTTTTCGATTGCAAAATACATAGAGTAGGAGATATGCCTGATTAGGTCCTACGGGTCGCCAAAGTCCGTTTACTAGATACCCGATTAAAAAGAAAGTAAGTTAATACAAAAAAAAAAAAAAAAAAAAAAAAAGGTAAAAGCAAAGTAACTGTAGTACTTGCGTCCCAGCACGCTTTTTGTGTAGTTTGAAATGAAAACCTAATTTAATTAACCGTTTTCATTTTATGTTAGCCTGTTCCAGGCGTTCAGAATAGTAAACGGAGCGCGATAGTACCGGCAGAGAGAGGCGAAAATAAAGCAGCGAAAAATGGAGAAGGGCTTGGGACGGGAGGCGGGAAGGAACGCCTGTAAAACTTTCTTTAACAAGACGCATATCTGCGTAACCTTGGGCTTCTTTCCTGGCATATCCAGCTGTAAACGCCAGAAAGTTGTTTTTGTTGATTATTTTACAGCTCTAGCATAGTACAAGCTTGTAAGCATTGTATATTCCTAGTCTAAATTTTATCCTCTGTCCGTTGTTTACGCGCTGCCTGTAGTCTGCGTTTTACACTGACCAATTAAGTAATAAATTTTAGAAACTAATAAAGGTTTAGTGTGGGTCTACCGCAACCGGTGTGTGCATTTGTACATGGTTGAGCGGAGAAGAAATCATAGTGTTCGTGCTTCACTTTCAAGGACGACGCTTGATATAAATCCACGATTTTTTTTAACCATGTGCGTGCTCTCTAATCATGCGCATGCGCAGAGACAATAAGTAGGGACGCATGCGTTTTAGGACTCTGACGGCGATTTGTAACTGAACGCAGAAAAAACCTTGTTCTCCCTTTGGGAAGCACAAGTAAAAAGCTCTTTCCGGTATACAAGAACCTGATATACCCTCTGATTGGTCAATTTTGACAGTTGCTGTCAACACAAAGCGCGATCATGGCGGATCCGGTAAAACATCTCACGCAAAGTTCCAAATGGTAGTAAAACAACGTGCTGAAGAACTTTCCACACATTGTTTCGCTTTGCGAAGAGCAGGTAGATTGCTTGCAGAATCTTGTCGCTGGGAGAGATGTTTTCGCGATCCTCCCAGCGAAGGGTGGAAGTTGTGAAATCGTGTACGGAAATCCCTGAGAGCTCTTTGTCAAAGGAATGGAAAAAAGAACTAGAGGAAGGAGACACTCGGATAACTTTGTTTCCTCAGCATTTATGGTTCGAAATACTCAGCGAGTGTCGCCTATCATTCGAGAATAATTTTTATTAATTGCGAACGGACTGCATTAGATATATATATTTATTCGTATCAAACTTTCAAATTAATTTGAATATTGTAATAATCCAACCGTAGCCTGAGTGTGACCTCATTTGAAATATCTCTGATATCTATTGTTGGTCGCTTTATTTCTCACGTGCCTTGAACGCTTCGTGCGGTGTTTACATCCAAATCGGCCTCGGAATAACCTGTGACAAGAAGAGCTACCACACTCTGCTGAAAGAAGGCCTTTCCGCGGCTATTTGCAGCCTTGCGAGATCTGAATATCTTTTTCTTGGGGCGCGTTCGTTGAAAATTGACATTTGACCTTTTTGTGGTGTTGGGTTGTCAATCAGGTGGTCAAGTAGACGGTAAGACCTTTTTAAAGAAAGTTTTACAGGCGTTCCTTCCTGCCTTCCGTCCCAAGCCCCCATCCATTTTTCGCCGCTTTATTTTCGCCTCTCTCTGGCGGTACTATCGCGCTCCGTTTACTATCTGAACGCCTGGAACAGGCTAATTTTATGTCCGTTTTGCGACCCCCTGCTATGTCGATACTATTAAATTGCTTGAAGACTATTTGGGATACAGCTCGAAGCCAAAAGAAGGAAGACCCAATACCACTGCAAAAATCTTGAGGGATTTGAACTTGTTTTACAATTTTTATATTCCAGCCATCAGCTGCGAAAGTGAAACTTACAGAGGAGCTCTAAGACGGCTCCACACTTACAATAGAGCAAGCATAGCTCAAGGAAAACTCTCTTTGCTTACTTAATGCACATTCACTGCGATACAGACATCAGTCTGGGCGAAGTGCTAGACTTGTTTATCCAGAAGCGTTAACGTTCAAGAGGCTAGAGCTTGGCACACTACTCAAAGATTAAGCCCAAATCCTTTTCGGCCAAGAAATTTTTCGTAAGTATTTTCGTTTTACGTTTCAGTTTATTTATTTGCTATAAAAAACTAAATAATAAATACTTACAGACCTTCAATATATTACAAAAACCAGAGATAAAGAGACATAAATTGTAAGTAAATTAATTAAGGTATTATCCTGGCGAGGAGGCTCAAATTGAAACCTAGGGCTTACGATATGAGCTCCCTCATTAACCTAAGACTAAATATAACGAATAAATAGGCGGCGAAATCATACCGAAACATAATTAGGATAAAAAGCAAGCAAAGCAAAACAGGCAAAAAGCAGGAAAAAACAAGTATTATTTACAAGTGGTGATTCAGCTAAGAAGAAATGTTGATTTTTATTTGGGGGCGTTATACCAGGATGTTGATGAAATCAAAAGAGATTTGATGAAGGAATTTAAAAGGGAAAATAAGGCATACACAAACACTCAGACAGTCCGTTACAAGATGGGTGCATGTTAGGTTGAGGACGAACTGTTTAGTGTTTGTCCATTTATTTTTAACCTCCAAATTTAATTTTTAATCACCTTAAAATCTTCACCTTTCTCACCATCCCTTACAATCACTCTTCCCTCCCACCTTCTCTTCTTCCTCTCAAACACTGTAAAAATCACCCAAAAATTCTGAGATATGGGTTATGGGGTTATGTGCTACAAAACTATGGTGGGTTTTTTGGATGGCATGAAATCTCGAAAAGATAATATGGTTTAAAGGTGAAAAAGTGACAAAAATGTAGCATTCAGGTATATTGACCCCTTAATGAATTGAAAAATTTAGGACCCTGAAATCTTATACCAAAAAGTCTTTATTTGTTCTTGCAGGAAATAAGTAGAAAGTATTTGAATTTCTGGTATTATAGGAATGAGCTTGATTTGTCATTAAAAGCATTCCTTTGAATACATTAGGAAGTAGGCCTATTTTATAAGAATATATAAATGTTCCAACTTGAAAAAAGTAAATTTCAGAGAATTTCAGTATTTGCAAACTTTTGAATATATACGTTTGATCTTGACTGTCTAATTTTCTATGTAAAGGCATTCGAAACGCACAAAATATAGTCTCAGTAATTTCCCGGATGAGCATGCTCCCGGACCCTGTTGATCTCCCTGGTGTAACAGTTACTGAAGTTCTATATCCGTGACGAAAACTCGGACACAAAAATGACAGTATTTTCCTTCTCCGAAGATCGAACGGGTCCGCTAATTTATTCAAAAAATGTGCAAGAAGTTCATACTTCGAGATTCCAATCACACGTGCAATTAGCAATACGCCGAACACACAATGTATTGAATAAATTTAGAATAGAATTAAAAAATTAAAACTCTTCTCACGAATATTCCGTGTATCGTCGGAATCAGTGGCACGCCTCATACGTAATCACGTAATTACATACGTAATGAGTTTAAGTGCCCTGCGCGGCTTTTAATACGAAATGTAGCAGAAATAAATAACTTTGAACTAAACAAAAACGATTAGCACGTGTGGAGTCAGTTGGCGCGCTTAGATTACGTTTGCGTTTCTTGATAAAAAGCATTTCAAACACTAAACAATCAAACTTGCCTTGGCTTTTCTCAAGAATCTTGACAAGGCTTTTATTCAAAATATCGCTGCCACCGTGCGCTTCAATGAGATGATTGCCAATTGCCGAAAATTTGTGCTAGGCAACGCGTTGGAAAACGTGTCAGGTTGTGTAACCGACATAATCGGCATCGCACAGATCACACATGAAAAATTATGAACAACGCACAGCTGATTAACAAGAGAATGCTTGGCTTCCTTTAGCCTAAAGTCTTGCTCTTACTTTCTACTGACAAAATAAAACTGGCTGCACACTGCGGCCAACCTTATGACTAAGATCGCGCAAATGCCCCCGAACAGCATTGGCAGGAACTTGATCTTACGATACTAATTCTAACTATGGTGGTATCTCTTTCCGTTGCTAACGTTCGCTGAACGACCTGAATTGTCTCGAAAAGAAAAATTGGAAATGACAGATTCAATAAGGCCGCTAGGGTAATCGAGACGACTGAAAATAGAGCGTAATTTGTCACATTCTGCATTAAAGCCTCTATTGTAGAAGACGACGCATAAGCGCGACTTAACATTGTCTTTAACAGAGACCTTGGGTCCTCACCATTTACACGGAAAACCCGAAAATTCTGGTTGGAAAATGAAATGGTACATACCGGGAGTTTTTGCTTCATTTGCAAATGACGCAGAAAATCCTTTGTGTTAAACAATAGGGTAACCATCTTGCGTCATCAAATCCAAAATGGTGGCGCCCACGAAACTTAACAGCGAAATTAGGCGATGATGATATCCATTTTTTGAACACTTAAAAGTTATATCCACGTTTTAAAACAAAATTTGAAATCTAGTAATTATTACCTACAATTTAGCGTCAATTTGTTGTAAACGTGGATGTTCCCTTTAGAATGTAAGAGTAAACCAGCGTTTACTGCCTTCCTGTAGACTTGAGTCTCAAGTTTTATTCCGTTCCTTAAGAGATCAACGCCAATGAAAGGGACCCTACCATTCTCAGGAAGTCAACAACTATAATAAATTGTTACTGACTCCTAAAAACGAAACAAGCAAGCAGCCAAGAAGGCTTGAGCTTGACACGCCATTACAGGATCAGCAGAAAACCGAGTGATATATAAGTACTTTTTTGACCTGTTTTGAACTGCCCATTTTCATGTGAAGCATGCGAGCAGAAAGGTAATTACAAGTTTAATTAATAAAGGTATCCGTTTTCTGTCTCTATTTGCGCACTGTATGATTGCCGTTCCCTTGAAATAACTGCCGACACCCAGTTTCGATTGCAAAAAAATCCATTTGGCAATATAAAAATTTTGAGAAATATTCATGCTTTAAAGTTTGATTTTGGCTTCCTGATTTCGGATCAGACCTCCTTCAAACGCACGAAATACAGTCTTAATCCCCAACTGAACGATCAAACATTTTCGTCCAACATCATGTTCCCTAAACACAATGTCAGAGGTCTATTAAAACGGACAAACAATGTTTGACCAAAAAAGTGATAAGAGAGTTTGACAATGGTCGCTGAAATTACGTTATCTGTTTGAATTTGTTGCTTTTTCCTTCTCGCGCCAGCCGTGTTGGCAGACGTGGCTATAAAACGATCAAACCGAGTTTCAAACCAACAAACCAACGTCACGCGAAATGTTGGCTGAAAACGTTTGGTTTAAATCAAACATGGAAAACCCTTTCGATGTTCAAACACCTTCTTCCAACACGATGTTGGACGAAAATCCTTGATCGTTCAGCCGGGGCCTGATAATTGCGGTCTAACGAACCGGTGTCAAGATGGGAAACTCCGGGTGGCTGAAACTATTGTAATTGTTGATGAATGCATGTTAGTGACTCGATCGTCCTCCACAGTAGAATATGAGCTAATTTATGCGCAGTGAGCGCGGCAGGCAAGGAGAAACATAACTAGGAATAAATATGAGGAAGCTTGGAAAAGTCTCCAAACAATCGCCTTGAGGACTCTTTGCGGCCAGAAAGCAGCGCGCGTGCTAACAGAATCCCCAGCGGAAACTACCTTTATGAACTGCTAAGCACAAGATAGGAATTTGAGCGTAACTTTCTGACCGCTTCCTCTCGTATAAAGTTTGTTTGTTCTCAGCAGGTGGACTGAATTTGGCGACGTTGACTTTCCGAAAGCCTTTTAAATGCAGCAGTAACAAATGGGTTTACATAAAATGCGCGTTTACCCACAACACTGTCGCTAATTACAAAAACATTGGAGAGGTCCGAACACAATAGTATTCAAGTGAGAACGCAGAAGTACTCAAGTTCCCCTACATAATGTTCATAATGTTGTTTTGCTCGATATCATGGGTTAGGAGCATTAACGTCTAATGTTATCATTATGTTCACCGAGGCCAGTGGTGAATTGAGGATTTCATTGCACGTTTACAATACTTTAAGATTTTTATAGACACTGTTGCTGTCAAATGATACTCGAGACTCGAGAGGTTTGGAAAGAAAATAGTGGACAGAAATAGTTTGCGAGACACTTACAACTAAACCTTGTCAAGAAAAGTTTCAGAAACTACTAATTAATAGAAATAATGAGCGCTGCCTCACTTCGACCAAAACCCATGGATAATATAAACGATTGCTACAAATATTTTTCCGGCAGCGGCAACAATTACGCAACTAAAACGAGTACACAACTCACAGCGTAAGTTTATTCTGGAGTAGAGGTAACTTTGAACTTTGTCTTCATTTAATCATCTATTTTACCTTATATGTGTGTTGTTTTTCACTTGTTCTTTTATTGATCTTTGGTATCTTTGAAAATTATTCTAAAACAATTACTCTTCTTAAGCTCAGTCAATGAATATTGGTAATTATCATTCGACACTTTTTTCCCTTCTTTTTTTTTGCCCAGAGCCAACAACATGAAATACCTGCCTACAAATAATGGACTGCCCGAGCGCAGTACCGTCCTACTGTGATTTTGCTGCAAATAATATGCTGCTCATGCGTAGTTGTATCCACGCGTCCAAGCTCTTCAAATTCAGTGAAAAATCGCAAGTCGTTTCACGATTCCCGAAAATTAGTATGAAAACCAAGCTCGGTGATCGAATGATAAAACTATTATTGAACTCGGTTTTCGCAAAATGTCGTCATTTGCCAGTGTCTCGCAGATCAATTATTTGCCTCAGCCGAATAATTGAACTGCTCGCCACTGAAAAATCACGATATTTTGCTCAACCTCGTCCAATTCTTGTTTATAAGTATATACCACACAAGTGAATAGTGCTTTTCGCGCGCTGATTGGTTAACTAGGAGGTTATTAGCAAAGTACGATTCACCTTCGAGCAGACGGCGCGCGAGATTTTAAAATTTCCGACCGCTTGTCGGTATATTGTCCCACATAAAGTAATGTTTTGGTCCGCTAGTTATTCAGCTTGTGTGGTATATACTAAAACAATTATTCACCTCAGGGTGTCGGTGAACGTGGTGGATACTTACCTCAAGCGGCTCGACAAATATCCACCACTATTCACCTCCACTTCGGTGAATAATTGTTAATTATTATTGAACACATTATGACAATGTCCAAATATGGTCATAGCGCGCTCAATATTCGTAGCGCGCACTCAAGTAATATCCTGCGACATACGTAATTTTCTACGTCGAGGAGAAAACTGGCGGATTTTTCAGCTTTTTGTAATAAACATGTAGAGCATTGTTAATTGTGCTTTGTCATTAATGTGGCGAATAATAAAACTATTATCCTGCTCAATGTTGCGGAATATCGCCTGATTTTAGCCCACTTTTCTTACGGCCTCGTCGGCTAAAAATCAGACGATATTCCGCGCGATTTCGCAGGATACTTGTTAAATAGTTGTTGATGAAGGCCACAGAACAAACAGTGGAACTCCCAACCCCTACCGAGGGCATTCCAAAAGTGAATGTCCGCAGAATATTTTTTTTTTATTTTTTTTTTTTACATTTTGGTGAGATTCTGGATTTAAATTCCCCGTGGTTTGAGCCTGAGATTTGATGCGCAGTGCTACTTCCATTGCTAGTTGGTAGCAATTTCCCACCAAGAGTGACTAATCATGCAAAGCCTTTCAAAGTATTTATTACAGTTCAATATATGGTTTGGAACTAATTTTATTACAGGCTGTCCTTTGGCTCATTACTTGAGGAAAGAATAATGCCTTTCGGCTACACTCAGACTGATCAAATGCAAACATCCAGTTTTGGCTCATAAAGGTAAACTCGGTAGATATTGGCCGAACACTGATGTGAATGGGATTACAAATTATTTCCAGTAAGATTCCTTAGCACAAGAGAGAAATGGAAGGAAGAGTGACACACAAAACCAAAATGTCCTGCCATATTTTTGTTTGTTTGTTTGCTTGTTTTTGTTTTTGTTTTCCCGGTATGTGACGAATCTATATGAACAATAACGGCAAACTTAACAACGAAGGAAAACAAGATATATCTCTTGACCCAAACCTAACTTGCTCTTCACGAATATGGAGAGAAGTAGGAAATACCAAAAAGCGATAGCATAAGTATCCCGTCTGGGAAAAGGGTCCCATATCAGCTTATGTACGGAAACGTCGGCTGCAGCTGCTGATTTACCGTATTTCCTTGAATAAGCGCACGGGCACTTATTTAAAATTTCGGCTTTAAAAGTGGGAAGGGGGGGGGGGTATTCTAAGGAGGGCGCTTATTATCTTTTTCTTTCAACGAACTGAACTTTATTTTGGATCATGCACAGAAAAGAATTGATGTGCACATTGAAAAGCACATTGATGTGGAAATTACTGGAAGCGACTTAACGGACAATAAACAGTTTTTCTACATGCACTGATGCCGGTGTAGTTGAAAATAGTGAAAATAGGAACAGGTTTTCCTTGTATATCCCTACCATTCAAGAAAGGAACGGGGAGGGGAGGACGCGTTTATTCGAGAGAAGCGCTTACTTATTAGGGAGCCTTAGCAACGAGGACGGCAACGGCAACGAGATCGTCACAAAACAATGGGTTTAATTAGCAAAAACAATCGCTCTCCACGTGTGTTTTACATTTGGGTACATTTCTTTGCCGTCCACTGCAAAACAACAACGTGAAATGACCAAATTTTAGGTTTTCTCGAGAACGTGAGCGTGTGACTGTAAAGTTTTCTTTCTTTTTCCTTACTTTAACGACGTTCATAAAAAAATTAGTCCCTGAATAGTTCGCCAGTATTTTCCAAGTTAAACAAATTGGAATAACAGCGAAAGCGTTACAAAAACGAGAAGTTAGATTTTGATACGACGTTTTCGCTGCCGTCGCCGTTGCTAAAGCTCCCTAATGGATAGGCTTCTGGAAAAAATTATCTTGAAAAAATAAAACAAACAAACAAACAACGAACGAATGGCCCGTGTACAGTCATGGCGAAGAGTGGACGTGCTTCTGATAGCTCTTCGGTTTCAGAACTTAAAGTTGCGAATGGAGTGAATTTGGAACCCTTCAAGCATCTGTTAAGCTGGGATGAAAAGCAATCTCTTTTTAAATGGAAAGGAGATTTAGAAGAGCTTCAGAATTTTAGCAAAGAAATTCTAGAATCGGAGGTATCGCCGACGGTGTGCGTTTCAGACAGATCCAGCTCCTTGAAGTCAAAGCTCGTTACACTGGTTCTTTTTAACAGCACTGGAACCTTACAAATTCAAGGACCCGAGTCAACAGTTATCAAGAATGAGCTGAGAAAATTTCTCAGTTTACCGGTCGATGAAGAATCTGTCATGCTCATGTCAGAGGAAGAAGCGGCCATGCCAGAGCCTTACATCTGCCACGAGAAGCTTCATGGGGAGCTGGATTCATTAAAAGCTGAAGTAAAGAGTATCTGGGCGCATCTGAAGGAATCCAAGCAGTCTACTAGCGAAATGGAAAAATTAAAATTTGAGAACAACAGGCTACGAGACTTAATTTCATCGTTAAAGGAGGAAAATAAGAAATTAATTCAAGAACGGGACTCCCTTACATTTGCATTGCAAATTGTATCGAGAGAAGCAATGAGCCAAAGGCCTGTCGCTAGTTCACCTACAAACACCTCTAACAATGACACAATTAGTCCAGGCGAAGTGTCAGTAACGCCTTGCGATAATACTCGGCCTAATGAGCGCACTGATCAGAACGAATGGCAAATTGTTAGCAAAAGAAAGAGAAGGAAAAAGAACAAAACACAGAAACAGAGGATCGATGAGGCACAGTCCAACGCCAACGATTCGGAAGATTCGGTGCCAGAGAAAGAGAGTACAACTCTGTTAATTGGAGATTCCATGATAAAAAATATCCGAGGTACAAAGTTAGGAGAAGCCGTTGGCCATCGTGTAGTGGTTAAATCGTTCTCTGGTGCCACTACAAAAGCTATGAAGGACTACCTTAAACCCAATCTGGAGCTTTCACCAGA
The DNA here is from genome assembly GCA_016490735.1 of Pachyseris speciosa. Classification (NCBI taxonomy): domain Eukaryota; kingdom Metazoa; phylum Cnidaria; class Anthozoa; order Scleractinia; family Pachyseridae; genus Pachyseris; species Pachyseris speciosa. The sequence continues at coordinate 77,894 of JAEMWC010001656.1, read as the reverse complement.
CCAAGTTGTTCTTCATGTCGGCACCAATGACCTTAAACAAAAAGAGCCGCGACAAGTTGCTGACTCAATTGTAGATCTCGCCAGACAAATTGAGAACTCATCCGAAGCCACAGTTACCCTTTCTGAGCTTATTTCTAGAAGAGACGAACTCAACGAGGCGGTGAAAACAACGAATAAACATCTCAAGAACTACTGCCGGCAGAATGGATGGAAATTTATCCAGCATCAAAATATTACAGAAAAAGAACTAAACAGGGGCGGACTACACCTTAATTTTAAAGGTAATCTAAATTTTTTTAAGAATTTTCAAACAAGCTTAGATTGAAACAACGCGCTGCCCACAAATCAAGGCGATAAAGAGCCTGCCTCACTATTGCCATCTCAACGCGGTTTTAAATTAGCCTCCTTGAACATCAATAAATTAACTACTCACATCGATGAACTTAGAATTTTTCTAACACATAACGAAATAGATATCTTATCGATTAATGAAACTAAGCTGAATGAAACTATTAGTGACAACGAGGTCAACATCCTAGGCTATGATATAATTCGACGTGACAGAACTACAAACGGTGGGGGAGTATGCTTTTACGTGAAGAAACCAATAAATTTTACCGTACGGAATGATCTAAACATGGAAACTCTCGAAAACTTATGTCTAGAAATTCAACAACCCAGATCTAACCCGTTTGTGGTCGTCACGTGGTACAGACCACCTGATTCTTCTGTTGGTATCTTTTCACCTTTTGAACATTTAATTGGGAAACTCGATTTAGAAAATATTGAATTTTATCTAATGGGAGACCTTAACTGTGATATGATTGCAACTAGATATGACAATGACACCTGCAAGCTAATCAGTATCACTGATATATATGGACTACAACAACTTATAACCGAACCAACAAGATTAACTCCGACGTCTTCAACCTTAATCGATGTAATTTATACTAATTGTCCTGATAAAATTGTTTGCTCGGGAGTCTGTCATGTCAGTATTAGCGATCATAGCATGGTGTTCGCCTACAGAAAATTATCCATAAATGGAATGACTGTTGGGCACAATACTTTAACTTACAGGAAATTCTGCAGATTTAATCGTACAGATTTTCGAAATGATATTGCGTCTCAAAATTGGGATCAGATATTCAATTTTACAAATCCCAATGACATGTGGTCAAAATGGAAATGCACATTTCTATCTATTGTTGACAAGCACGCTCCGTTGAGAACAATGCGTGTTCGCGCGCGTGGTTCCCCTTGGATTACATCTGAGCTAAAGAAACAAATGCATAATCGGAATATTCTAAAAATCAAAGCCATTAAATCTAAGGATCCTATTGTCTGGATGCAATTTAAAAAACAGCGTAACTTAGTGAATAACGAAATCAGATTAGCGAAGCGATCCTATTATCATAATAGTTTCAATGAAAACAAAGTCAATTCGAGAAAGACGTGGCAGACTATCAATGAACTTACTTCGCGAAAATCTGGAAAGGAGTCGGTTACGTCTCTGAAAGTGAATGGTGTATCAATAACAAATCCAACTGTTCTGTCGAACGAATTCAATAATCATTTTGCCACCATAGGTTCAAAACTTGCTAGCAATATAAATACTTCAGATAGCGATAACTATCTGAAGTACCTCACTAATACAGATAAACAATTCCAACTTCTTCCAACCACTAGAGATAAAGTTCTTTCACTTCTTAATAAACTCAACAAGTCAAAGGCAGCTGGCCTTGACATGATATCTGCTAGGCTCATTCGGGAATGCGCGGACCTCATTTGCGTACCTATTTGCAATATCTTTAATCAATCAATAAGTCAAGGTATTTTTCCTGACGATTGGAAATGCGCAAGAGTAACTCCACTTTTCAAACTAGGAGATAGAAACGATGTCAACAATTACCGTCCAATTTCCGTGATCTCAGTCGTAGCCAAAGTGTTTGAAAGAATTGTCTATGATCAATTGTATGCCTATTTAGAAGAACACAGTATCCTCTGTAAACATCAATCAGGTTTTCGCGCTATTCACTCAACTATCACGGCTCTCCTTGAAGCCACGGACACTTGGGCGTACAATATTGATCGTGGCAAAATCAACGCTGTCGTTTTTCTTGACTTAAAAAAGGCCTTCGACACAGTTGATCACGAGATCCTTTTATCCAAGTTAAGCCACTACGGCATATGTGGAAACGCGTACAAATGGTTTGAGTCATATTTAGATAATCGCGCACAAATGTGTTCCATTAATGGGTCGTTATCTAATAGTCGCTCACTAAGTTGTGGCGTCCCTCAGGGAACGATTTTAGGGCCACTGCTATTCCTGTTATATATCAATGATCTTCCGAATTGTTTATCCAATTGTGAACCGAGGATGTACGCCGATGACACCCACCTTACATATGCAGGTGATTGTGTAGACAATTTGCAGTTGTATGTAAACCAAGACTTAGAAAATGTCCACAATTGGTTGAGAGCAAACAAACTTACGCTAAATATGACTAAAACCGAGTTTATGCTCATCGGTTCAAGGCAGAGATTAAGTACTCTCACAGATTCTCCGACACTCACAATTAATAATAATCAAGTTAGCCAGGTCACCACCGCAAAATCTCTTGGAGTGACCATCGATAACAAACTCGACTGGAGCGGTCACATCGATAAACTAACGAAGAAGATCGCTTCTGGAATTGGGGCAATAAAACGAATAAGACACCTTGTCCCTCAAGCGACTTTGCATCTAATATATCAAGCTCTGATTCAGCCACATTTTGACTATTGCAGTATTGTTTGGGGAAACTGTGGGATAACTCTGCAGAACAAGGTACAAAAACTACAAAACAGAGCAGCCCGTGTTTTGACTTATTCAAATTATGATGCTGATGCCTGTCACTTGTTTGAGCACCTGGGATGGAAAAACCTAGCTTCCCAACAACAAATACAAAGAGCCATAATGGTCTATAAGTCTCTGCACGGTTTAGCTCCAGACTATTTATGTTCAAAATTTGAAAGGCGAGAAAACACCTATAACCTAAGAGACTCTGAGAATAAACTTAATGTTCCATTGCCGCGCACAAACTACTATAAAAATAGCTTCAGCTATAGTGGTGCCACTCTTTGGAACAGTCTTCCATGTGACGTAAGACAAGCAGAGTCTCTTAGGATATTTAAACGTTTAATTAAAGAAGTACGTTGAGGCACGGCATTCGTGGAAAGCAGCTTTTAGTTAGGTCCATGTTTTAAAAGTATAGTGTTTTATAAATAGTATAGTTAAGTATAGTGTTTTATAAATAGTATTTGAGTATTTTATCCATTTAATGCATTACTTGTAGCTGATGAATTGTCCGTGGGTAAATAAAGACTATCTATCTATCTATCTATCTATCTATCTATCTAAGAGGGAAGGGCGCATAACAGCCACGCCTTGTACGTCCGAAGGTTAAATATTCCCATGACCAAATTCCACTTCATGTTGACTTGCACCTGTCTTCGCGATTCAGTCAAAATCTTTAATAGCCTTTCGATTTAAAGAGTGTTGTGAGACTAGCGGCGAGGGTGGAGAAGCGGAATAAGAAGAGGGAAAAGGTACCTACTCCAGAGGCTCTCAAAAGGGAAAATTCGTATCAGTTAAAGGAGACCGAGGGAATAATTCGACTCTTTGCGAAAATAATATGTTATTCAACTGAAGTTCTAATCGGATAACGCGCACACTTTTTAATTTTTTAAAGCATCTCGGGCTCGTTTCTCGAAGCTCCCGGTAATTACCGGGCCCATTAAGCTCTTTTGTTTTCCATTCCAGATGGGAGTTTGAAAGGTTTTGAAAATTATGCAGTGAAATTATCAGCTAAAGAAACAAAATGGACCTCATTTGAGGTCAGAACACACCATTCAACCAACCATCCAACGCCCATGGTTAACCGGCAATTAAAATTGCGATCGTGAAAACGGCCAAATGAAAAAACAAAACCGTTTCACCAAGATACTACAAAAGACTAACGAAAGATGTACAGAAGAGGAGGAACTAGTACTTGCTTTTGATAATATATTTCTGGGATAAACCGAACAGATAGCACCGGTAAATCTGACCCTACCAAGACTTAGGCCCGATTCATACACCGATCTACTCATGAGACGAGGATATACCTCACAAATTAATGTGATTTGGTAAGCTGAAGCCACTCTAAAGGCACTAAGGCAACATGGTAGCGGGCATTACCCCTTAAATCTACCAAAGCAAAGATTGAGCCCAAGCATTAGCAGCCATGGACAGCTGTTTCGGCCTTCTTAGGCCTCATCAGCATGGCATAGCTAATGCTCAGGCTCAAGTACCCACATTCAGCTTACCAAATCACATTAATTTGTGAGGTATATCCTTGTCACTCCAGCCACATCCCACAAGCTTTACGTTTTCACTACTCATGAGACGAACTTAGTTCGAATTTGGACCGACACAAATTAACGAAATCACGTCTGTTTATTCAGACGTCGAACTTAATTTGCCGTTCCACAGGCGCTCCTTACACAGTTCCAGTTCCAGTTCTGAGTAAAACTTCTTAAGTATATACAACATTATAATTTATGCATGAGAGTTTGGCACATGAAAAGTTCGGCGTCTGAATCAAAGCCGTTGCAAAGTCGAAATTTCCGCCTCATCCAGGCCAAAACAACGGCTGAGCCGATCCAAATTAAAATAGCCGTTCTTTATCAGGGGCACCCACCGACAAGTTTCGGTAGATATCTGCTGTTCGGTAGAGGGTAATTCGCCTTGGGCTTTCGGCGTCGATTAAAGAGTGCACTCCGATTTTCGTAACTAAAACGTGGCCTAAATGATTCGATATTGCGAAATAATAGTCCCTGAGGTTTTCGAAAAGGTCATAATTGTTGTTTTTGGCAGTCAAAAACGTCAGCTAGCATTTTCGGAAAGAAAATATTTCCCTAGAAAGCTCGTGGAAAGTTAATTTCAGCTTGCATTTTCTCAAAGGAAGATGTTGTTTCCTAACATTTTCGGGCAATTAAAATTTCAGGTAGGGAATCCGAACAGATGAACTTCTTCTAGCTGATGAAAACATCACTTTAAACAGACCTCAAACACCATAAGGTACTTAAAAATGCCTTTCTACAGCTTTTGGTTGATTTGGCTCGTTGGGTGCCCCTGCTTTATTGATTGAGATGCCGAACTTTTCATGTGCATTAGGTTCGGCTCATGAAAATTACGGTGTCTGAATCGAGCCTTAGTCATGCGTATTACCTCAGTGTGAAATACAAGTGTCACGCTTCTTCGATTCATAATCACACTTTTCCTTATCATCGCAAGCTCTCTTCTTAGTATTTTAAAGTCCATTAAGCGAAGAAGACCTTTTTCTAACGAACTGACGTTTTTTGCTGTGGTCCAGCAGCGGTTCCAGTGCCAGTGACATGCGAAGTCAGCAAAAGCGTAATCTTGCCACTTGTAAGGAAACTATGACGTGATTTTCGCTTTGTATAATTGCCTGAGCTGTATTCTCACGATAGTAAAACTGCATTTGAATCGCTCATACAGTACCTCGTTGTAAAATCCTGACAAGCTTAGAGGGTTTATTTCTCTCACAATGTGAGATTTTAATGAATATTTCCGGCTGTACAAATTATGCTCACTTGTCTCCTAACATTTTTTATTTCTCCCTACTATCCAGAAAGGGAGTGCTAGCAGTCTATAAGGCTTTATGGAGATGGAACTTGAAATCTTGAAATAAATGATAGCAGTGTTTTATACTCATCTCCCCGAAAAGAAGTGGCGTTAGTTCAGTTTCTTTTTCCTGTTGTACAATTTTACTATATTCTACTTTGTTCGCAAAGCGTTTTTCGGGAAAAGACGTGACCATAATACTGCGAGTTAAGTTGCATGGTAAAAACTGGTTACAATTTTGAGTCAACTATGGTCAGACGTTTTCATTCAGAGATGCCGCTTGACCTTCCGATAGAGGGTTTTCACCATACATGACAAAAAGACTCCAGTTATGGAACATATGACCCTTCTTCTTTATGCGAGTTCGTTCTCTCGCCAAATTCGTGTAAACATAACCTTTTGCTGCTACCGTCATCAATGAATCGTTCTGAGTGAAAGCGTTGAAGGCAGAAAAGAAATAGTGGCACTTGACCGGCTCGTCATAATTGGTCAAGTGAAGGCATTTGAAAGTTAGATCAAAATATATTTCGCGATTCACACATACTAATACCCAGGAGCCAATGACGGCTATGAATAGATCGTGTTTTACGTACCGATGCCATATAACGTGACATTTCTGGTGTGGCAACTCATAATGGTGGTCATAGAAAGGTTTAATCATTTGTGATTGTTTAGCGCATGCACTAGACTGTCACGAAAAAGGGAAACATTACTGACAAACAGGATATTATGCTTATAATACTGAAACCCAGAAGTGTTCGAACAAATTGTAGTATAATTATTAAGTTGTATATTCCACCAAATGGCAAGCACGCAGATACTGCGAACTTCGTAGAAACCAATAAACATGGCGAGAACCATGCAGGATTGTTGAGAGTATTTTTCAAACGAGCATTTTTAATATTGGATCAAAGCTGACTGAACCACTTTGGACTTTACACAATTTGGTGCTAAGAATTGTTTCACAGTTACCAACAAATTAAGACGAGAGTCGCAATTAATCCGCTCGTTTGCAGCTTTTCGGAGCGACACTATATTAACCAACAGCATTACATGTAGCTTTACCAGACTCGAATAAATTTTATGACCAACACGTAAATTTCCAAAAGAGAAAGCTAAAGTGGGTTTGTCAAAAATGTCTATCAGTTGTCCCCAAATTTACACAGTTTCCTGCTCGTCTTCACCATGTTGTTCTTACCGCGATAATGGTGATCGTCACTGAACAAAAGAAGCACTTACAGCTCCACCAGCCCTTTATTGTGATCAAAGACACCTCTGGGTAGCTCTGTCAACTGATTTTTACTCAAGTACCTAAAAACGAATAGTCGCAACACTGTATTAATTAACCGTTTTCACTTTTTATATTGAATGCTTTGGTGACATTGATCAAAGTAATCACATGCGAATTCCAGAGTCCTTATTTGTTAAATGATTTTCTCAGTTAAACAACAGTGTAAGTAATCATGATGCTGGTTCCAGTTAGTTTCCCAAACAACGCATATAAAACATAATACTCGGCATGGTATATGCCCTTTAAGATATCATCCCTAGTGTATTTGGTCGGAAAATGAAAATAGCACGTTTTTTGTGATCGTAATCAAGACCTACGTTTTGCAAAAAGAATGTTAAATAACACTCTTTTACTTTTCAAGATGGACAAGAAGAATAACCTTTAAATTTTGTTCGCGCTAAGTATGCCTTGACAAGTGGCTGCAATTTACGGTAAGTCAATAGCCAAACAGAAAATGAATGCGCAATTCTTTCCGATGTAGTATTTCACCGCAACAAGGGAAAGCGAACGCGAGCTTTTTAGGTCTGTTTCCTCAGAAAATGGCTTTCGCCAGTTTGTCTTTCGTTCTTATGCCATCGAGATAGCGCCAGACTGATTCGTGCCCATGCAACTTTCCTATAAAATCATTGTCGGCAAAAGCAAAGACCGTGGAGAAACTGACCCAGCGCACCATATATAATCCTTCAGTCGACCTAAATTGTTAGCAAGCAAGATTATTTTCTAGGTTATGATCTTCGTTTGTTTTAGCCAGGTGTCTGTCAATCCGAATTTATCCATCCTCGGAGACCCAGGGGCAGACAGTCGGGTTGGGACGAAAATTCAGGACGAGCGAAAGTTACAAGACGGACAGGAGAGCCCCTGGGGACATTTCTTTATCGGACTCGTTCCAGAAGCCATTGAAATACAGTTTCCTGATTGGGCGGAAAATTTCTGGCAAGGAATTTTTTTCTGCCCAATCGGCGATCAGCTTACATATCGCACTCCTTTCGTGACTTCTTATACCGAGGGTCAAACGTCCAATTTGCTGTCAGCCATATTTCGATCGCTGTATCGACACTTCGAGGAAAGTTATGGTGGAAAGGGGCCCACAAAACACAGATATCGACAAGTTCAACTTCTACTCAAGCAAAAATCACTTGTAAGGAACTAGAAAAATCAAGATGAAGACCGATCGCAGGTATCGTAAACTTCACGCGAAGAATTGTTGACAACTCGTCCACAATTGAAGGGCTGAGAGCATAAACTGCCTATATGTGTAATTTTAGGTCATTTTTCGATTTTCCTCAGAAATGAAACAAATTTTTGCATGTGACTTGCAAGCAATTCTATTGAAAAACATTGTCCGGTGTGTTTATTCACTGATTTTTGTTTCACTTCCAAGCGAAATCTCAGCCCTTCAATTGTTGTTGTTTGGTATGAGCTTTTGTTTTTCTCTGGTGTACTCACAGGCAGTAGCCCGGCCCCTGAAACTTTTCGGGGGGATGGAATTTATGTTGCACAGGCCAGGCAAGTTTACCGATCGGGCGAGTGAAAAGCAGCCGTTGAATTTTGTTTTGCTCACGAAATCGAACCATCCACTGCTTACAATCGACTCGAAGTCGCGTCTCAGCTCAGTCCAGCTCAATTTCGAGAGAGACCTTGAAATGGCCTGAGAAAATCCAGTTTAAAATAATTTACGCGTAGTCGTGGTTGTCTCTCCATCCACTTATATTATGACAATCATGAAAGACCAGGTTAAGTGGAAAAGAGTAGGGGACGTAGTTCCCGGTGTGGTGGTCTATTTCTCATCTGATGGTTAAATGCTCGGAGATATTAGCTGCACAAGCTACTCAAAAATCCGAGGGTAAATAAAGTAATGTATGTATGTAAGGTCATTGGGCTTGAAGGCTCCTTTTGTGTGGAAAAGTATGGAGGCCGAAATCACAAACCAATTTATCAAATTAAAATCAGTTTCCCAATACTCTGACATTCTCTTGCATACAGATGCCATTTTGACGTTGATGTGAGTTCAGATTATGCTTTTGAAACAGGTGATTACCTTGGCTATAGAGTAAGACTTGAATAGGAACTACTCCAGTGTTTTGGAGGGAAAGGAATGGAAAATGGCATGCATTATGTTAAGATGAAAACAGATTTTTACAAAAATCATCACTCTTATGAGCATATAGACACTTAATGTTTTCCTTACTATTGGTAGAGTTAGCATAATTTTTGAGACCTTAGCAGATTTGTGACAGATGTTTTGCATGGTAATTGGGGTACAGTATTGACCTGATACCTTTTGTAGCATTACAGGGCTTTCATAGCTCCTAAGAATTAGGCAGTGTGAGATGGTATTTCTGAACATCTTGTACAGTGCACTTACTATGATTAGCCTATTACGAGTGTTTCAGTGAATGATGATGGTAAATTGACTTATGTTTTGGGAAATTGTTTGTGTTTTTAGAAACTGTTTCATGTTTTGGGAAACTGATTTTTGTTTTGGTAAATTGATTTTTGATTGACCCTTTTGGGCTGCTATAGAAAAGCAAAATGAAAGACCAACAGATAACAGATGGACAATTAAATTTTAAGAATAATTTTAACTGTTTTTGTACCCCCCTCTGAAACTGAGGGTGTAATTTCATCTTGGGTATACTCATTGGAAATTTCATTAAGTACAAGGTAAGCTTCTCCTGAAGTGCTGGCAGCTGGCTAAAAAGTGGCTTCTTTAAATTTGAGCCACCTGCTTTTCAATGAAAAGTTTCCAACGTTTTTTGAAGGCTGTTTAAGTTCTCATAAAAAAGCCACCTGTTATATTCCGGTCAGCTACTCTAAAACCTTATTACAACTTGAGACCATAAGGCTTGTGACAAATAATCACTACAATATTCAAACAGATGACATTGGAAACTTGAATTTAAAGTTAGGGGTACATCTCACTATCAAGAAAACTTCTGAACAAACAAAAAATAAATGAAATAACAATCCCTTCTAGTTTATTTTCTTACTTCATGTTTTGTTTCCACTTTATCTAAAAGGGGATATCTTACTGAGAAGCTACTAAATTTTCTTGTTTGAGTGACCATGTTAACATATTTTGTAATTGTATTCAGGTGATGGGTATGGTTTGTGTGTTGTGTTTGAAACCTACCTTAAAATAATTTCACTATACTTAGCCAATTACCATTGTATCAGCCTAACTGTCTGACTCAGTGAACTGTATAGTTGAGGATGATTTGTCAATAGGTGGTTATCGAGGGTCTTTCGGCACAAAGATATTTACATCCACTATGTGAGGAACTGAAAACATAGTTCCTTAATTAACTGAAAGCATTCTCTCATGTTTTAAAAATTGTCAAGGAAAAGGGTGGTAACAGGTAGAACCCATTCCAAAATTGGTGTGGTGTCTCTCAAGTCCTTTCCTGGTGTACCATAGGCTTAGCAGTCACAGCAACTACAACTGTATCATGCAAAAATGGAATTTAATAATTGTTATATTATGGATACACTTGAGCGTTTATAAAGACAAGAGTGCATATAAGACACTAAACATCCTCCATCAACTTGTAAACAACTTTATCTGAAACTTTGCAACCTAAAAGTTGCAGCACAGTCAGCATGATGTAGATGTTTCCAGCAAAGTTTTGCAAAAGCCCACTCTAAAACATGTTTTTACAACTTAAATTAACTTTTTAACTGAGCTCAGCACCACTGTGGTAAAACAGTTCATGGAAAGCTTCTGCAAAATTATCATGTACAGCATCTTGCATGTACAGTACAACACAATTAGCAATTATCACAACTGCAAGGCAATCTGCATATTTTTATGCACACCTTGGGAAGAAAAGTATATTGGCCAACAGATACCAGTCAAAAATATGAAAACCAAAACATTGCAATAGATCATAGTGGAACTGTACACTTTCTCTAAGGCCTTTTCGTGGTCTCTCGAAATTGCAAGGTTCGATTTCGTGAGCAAAATATTAAACCGCCGAGCTACGTGCTTCTCGCGCGATCGGCAAACTTGTCTGGCCCGTGCAACAGAAATTTCATCGCCCATAAACCAGAGAAAAAAACTCAAACCAAACAACAATGATCCTAACCAGAGAAAGAGACCGAGTTACATGCTGTTCTTCGCGTGAAGTTTACGATGCCTGCGGTCGGTCTTCATCTTGATTTTTCTAGTTCTTTACAAGTGATTGTTGTTTGAGTTCAATTTTAATTTGTGGATTTCTGGGTTTTGTGGGTCCCCTGCCACCAAAATGTTCCTCGTAGGACAAATCTGTCGAACGAACGAGACAAGTGGAACCACTAAAAATATGGTCGACAGCAGATTGACCGCTTACTTGTTGGTGTAAGGAGTCACGAAAGGAGTGCGATATATAAGCTGATCGCCGATTGAGCAGAAAAAAATTCCTTGCCAGAAAATTTCCGCCCAATCACAAAGCTGGATTTCAATAGCTTCTGGAACGAGTCCAATAAAGAAATGTTCCCAGGGGCTCTCCCGACTGTCTTGTAAACTTAAGCTCGTCCTGAATCTTTGTCCCGTCCCGACTATCTGCCCCTGGGTCTCCGAGGATGGAATTTATCAAGCTGGAAAATGTTTTTTCCGTCTTTTGCTCTATAAACCATACAATAAAATAACATTTACTCTCGTAGTTCTTCCTCGAGAACACCGAGGCTTTCCATCACAGCAATGATGTCCCTCTTTACATTACAGTATTGTTACAATACGGTGCTAAAATCTTCAGATTCTTCAACGCTTACTGAAATCGTATCGAATCAGTAATTCTAGGATCAAGTGGCAATTGCTCACGACGTTCTTCTCAAACTAATTAAAAATTCATAATTTCTATTGCCAATAAAAAGCGGCTACATTCATCACTAGCATGAGTTTGATACCCAATGAAAACCCAGTTGAAAATCAAACGTGTTTTGGATCAGATATCCAAACCAAGCGTGGTTTACGTTTTCATCTGGGTTTTCATTGGGTATCAAAATTCACGCATAAAAACAAAGCAAATTAAACACAAGAGCATTATTTACTATTAGCTATACAGTGCTAGTTAATTTTTTTTCATTTACAAAAAGTTTTACATCATGATTTGTAAACTTCGTGAACTAGCAGTTAAGAGATACGGCACCATTTACGATATTTCACAATTTGCAGGATTCATCTTCAGTACTGCCGAGGCATAATCTTTGTAAAGACCGCCAGGATATGATCTAACATGTTCAAAGCCCATTTGTTGTATTTTGTGGAAGCTGGAACGGCGGACGAAAACGACTCGCTCTTTCGTTCATCTCCGCGATTACTGTATGTGTCAGCTACAATGGATGACTGCCGACGCGAAACAAACAACTCACAAAATGTATGCAGGCAAAGAGTTGTGCATGAAAATGCAAAAGAATGTATGCGCTGCAGGAGCGGTTTTTCGGTTTTTTGGTGTCTGTTACGGTATGCGGTTTATGCTTTTATTAGCATTCGGTTTTCGGGTTTCGCCCCAAATACAAGCGGTTTTTCGGATCTGGGATCCGACTAGTTCAGTTCAGTTTTTCCTAATATTACATTGTATTTTTATACCTGTTTGAGAAGCCATATCAAAACCTCGTTCTTCGGTTTTCATGAGGGTGCCATCTATCTTTCGGTGTTGGGAACCCCTGATGAAACACTGGCACTCGTTTTCTTTTCGGACGACACCAGTACCGTTTACACCACTGAGTAGCCATTTTACAGTCAAAGCATTTCACAGGTGACTGATTGCTGCAAGATTTCAATCGAATCTCTGAATTCACTTCTAAGCTCCCCAAATTATTGATTTTTGATGGAGCTTTTAATAGGATAGCTTTTTGGCCATTTTTCGATTGCAAAATACATAGAGTAGGAGATATGCCTGATTAGGTCCCACGGGCCGCCAAAGTCCGTTTACTACTGATACCGGCGATTAAAAAGAAAGTAAGTTATTACAAAAAAAAAAAAAAAAAAAGAAAAAGGTAAAAGCAAAGTAACTGTAGTACTTGCGTTCCAGCACTCTTGTTGTGTAGTTTGAAATGAAACCTAATTTAATGAACCGTTTTCCTTTTATGTTAGCCTGTTCCAGGCGTTCAGAATAGTAAACGGAGCGCGATAGTACCGGCAGAGAGAGGCGAAAATAAAGCAGCAAAAATGGAGAAGGGCTTGGGACGGGAGGCAGGAAGGAACGCCTGTAAAACTTTCTTTAACAAGACGCATATCTGCGTAAACTTGGGCTTCTTTCCTGGCATTTCCAGCTATAAACGCCAGAAAGTTGTTTTTGTTGATTATTTTACAGCTCTAGCATAGTACAAGCTTGTAAGCATTGTATATTCCTGGTCTAAATTTTATCCTCTGTCCGTTGTTTACGCCCTGCCTGTAGTCTGCGTTTTACACTGACCAATTAAGTAATAAATTTTAGGAACTAATAAAGTTTTAGTGTGGGTCTACCGCAACCGGTGTGTGCATTTGTACATGGTTTGAGCGGAGAAGAAATCATAGTGTTCGTGCTTCACTTTCAAGGACGACGCTTGATATAAATCCACCATTTTTTTTTAACCATGTGCGTGCTCTCTAATCATGCGCATGCGCAGAGACAATAAGAAGGGCCGCATGCGTTTTAGGACTCTGACGGCGATTTGTGACTGAGCACAGAAAAAAAGAACGAAGGGCATTTTTAACCTTGGTCTCCCTTTGGGAAGCACAAGTAAAAAGCTCTTTCCGGTATACAAGAACCTGATATACCCTCTGATTGGTCAATTTTGACAGTTGCTAGTAGTAGGAGGTGAGCAAAGATAAGCCTTGTTACTGCGTTCCCTTTGCGTTCCCTTTGCGTTCCCTCTGGATTACCTCGCCAAAAATGCGTTCCTCCATACTAATTAAGTGCCTAGGTAAAAATGCGTTCCTCCATATTAATCAAGTGCCTAGTCAGTGTCTTCCTGCATACTAATGAGCGTCACTCTAGTTCAATAGCAACAATAGACTTGCCCAAACTTTCCCGGGCTCTTTTTTAACCCTGATTGGTTAGTCAAGAATCTATTATCTGTTCAAAATTAAAGCGGGTAGATTTCGAAAGCGCTATCGTTCAAGCATTCGCTTCGCTAGGAAAAAAGTCTAACTGTCACCAATATTTTTTTCAGACATTGCTCCAAACATGCAAGTCAAATCAAGCGCTAATGTTGTAACTTAGTTGAAAGCATTAAAATACAGGAACTTATTTGTTGTGTGGCGACAAAACTGATCCATCTATTCAAAAAACCGCTTGGCTCTGACTGTTCTTTTATTAAGCGGTAGTTCCGTTCACACAACCAAAACACACACATGACAGAAATTTTAACCGAAAACTGCGTTCTCTTCTATCTCAATACTGTAAACCCCGATACTATCTGACCTCTCAGCTTTGGCGATGAGAGATGTGTGAGAGAAAATAAATTCTTAGCTAAGTTTTTTCGTTTTCCGCTCCGTTAGTCACGCACGCGTTATGCAAAACGGATCTCAGCTCTTCTCTCAACCCTATATTTGCATACAAACTCTAAAGTAAAAAAGCCCATGGGACATCCTTGAAACCACTGCCATTCAACAACGACAATAGACAGCTTAAGTTGTTTGCAACACGCGGTTAATATGAATTACACGTTTCTTGAGAGACAAACATAAACTTTGTTGTCTTTTCTCAGCGAATACAGAAACAATACAGAAAGTGATTTGAAATGAATAAACGTCAGTCATCCTTTTAAAATTCGTGTGGAGGAAAAATCAATAGTCTTCATCTTCGCTTGGAAGATAATGACTCCTCTTAAAATTTTCTGAATCAAAGTGTTGCACTGCGTGACAACAAGAATGTTTTGGAACAACACGTTTTCGTGCCTTGAACGCTTCGTGCGGTGTTTACATCCAAATCGGCCTCGGAATAACCTGTGACAAGAACAGCTACCACACTCTGCTGAAAGAAGGCCTTTCCGCGGCTATTTGCAGCTTGCGAGATCTGAATATCTTTTTCTTGGGAGCGCGTTCGTTGAAAATTGACATTTGACCTTTTTGTGGTGTTGGGTTGTCAATCAGGTGGTCAAGTAGACGGTAAGACCTTTTTAAAGAAAGTTTTACAAGCGTTCCTTCCCGCCTCCCGTCCCAAGCCCCCATCCATTTTTCGCCGCTTTATTTTCGCCTCTCCTGGCGGTACTATTGCGCTCCGTTTACTATCTGAACGCCTGGAACAGGCTAATTTTATGTCCGTTTTGCGACCTCCTGCTATGTCGATACTATTAAATTGCTGGAAGACTATTTGGGATACAGCTCGAAGCCAAAAGAAGGAAGACCCAATACCACTGCAAAAATCTTGAGGGATTTGAACTTGCTTTACAATTTTTATATTCCAGCCATCAGCTGCGAAAGTGAAACTGACAGAGGAGCTCTAAGACTGCTCCACACTTACAAGAGAGCAAGTATAGCTCAAGGAAAACTCTCTTTGCTTACTTAATGCACATTCACTACGATACAGACATCAATCTGGGCGAAGTGGTAGACTTGTTTATCCAGAAGCGTTAACGTTCAAGGAGGCTTGAGCTTGGCACACTACTCAAAGATTAAGCCCCAAATCCATTTCGGCCAAGAAATTTTTCTTAAGTATTTTCGTTTTACGTTTCAGTTTCAGTTTATTTATTTGCTATAAAAACTAAATAATAAATACTTACAGGCATTCAATATATTACAAAAATCAGAGATAAAGAGACATAAATTGTAAGTAAATTACAGCACTTACCAGTCACACGCGCCCTCAAACGGCTTTTTCCTTTTTCGAAAACTAAGTTTTGGTGGACGTCAATCAAATGTTTCCATGACAAGATAGTCCTCGTTTCGTGTCAGTTTCGCGGCCATGTTCCGTCGTCGTTGTGATCAGGTATAATCGCTCAGTTATTACTGACAAAGTCGTTTCCAGTTTAATTCGTTGAGATGTAGGATTATTATGTCGAGACAACATGGTCTGCCTTGAATCACATACTAAATTAGCATGCAGAAACACTTTTTGGGAGCAAAACGTTTGTGAAGAAGGCAGTGAAGAAGGCGATTCGATTGTACGTAACACTGGAGCCGTAAGCGATCCGCCAAAGAGAAGATCAAAGAAACGAAAAATATCAGGTAGCTGAAAACGTTGGCCTCAGAAAATGAGTCGAGTTGTGTTGAAATTGACTTTTAAGCAGCTTTTTACGGATGTAGATTATTGCGTTCGACGTTAGGAGAACGCTTCGTAATCTTTGGGGATCCTGTGGTCGATGGGATACCTGTGCATGCCAGGCGTGAAGATTCGAGATTTTTGGTTACTTGGACGGGCGATGTTCAAAATCTGCGCCATTTTGAATAATTATTAAGCGCGCGCACGAATTTTAAGCCCAATAGCCGGCCTAAGTAGATAAACATCTTTGGTTACATATTTGGGTTTCACTATTAAAGTTGCTATTGTTCATGTTGCTCTTTAAATACTTCGTCTTTCTCATTTAATCTCTCAACTAATTTCCTCCTCTGTTTTTGTATGATTTTAGCTAAATTCATTGAACTTCGAACGCACTTATTAATCTTTGATTACTACTAGTTTTAGGCGCAGAAAGTCATTCGTTATGATAGTCCAGAGCTCTAGGTATCTTGACGAGTTGCAGTGGTTGGAGTACGAGAGAGGTGAGGCGTATGCGATTGAAACCCTCAGCAGAACTTTACGACAAATGGGATTGACAGTAAAAAAGGTACTAAAAAGCCGGAAGAGATTAGAAGTCAAATTTGTGTAGTTCATCCTGTAATATTAAAAGGTTATTATTTAGTTCTCATGTTGTGGTTTGTATACACTGTTCGTAAATTTGTAGCTTCAAATCATTGCCCGTGAGCAAGACGAACGAAAAGGCACAGAGTTCAGACGATTTACGTCTCAGTTTCAACCAGAACAGTTCCTGTTTCTAGACAGTCAAGTAAAGATGTTAACCGCGGTCAAACGCAAAAAAAACAAGAAAAGTCCTGTAAAGATAAGGTTTTTATGTTGAGAGCTCAAAGATGATGAGTCTTTCATCAGTCTGAGAGTTTACTAAATCATTTCATGAATTACTAAAAAAAGTTTTAAGCTTTTTTAAAGCCAAGAATGTGGAGACTGTTCGGCACGGTATGTTTTTGTTTTCTGTTTCAATGCGTGACTTCAGGAAAACCGATTCACCTTATTGTTCCTAAAACTGTTTTAGTAATTCATAAAATGATTTAGTAAACTCACAGACTGAAGAAAAACTTATAATCTTTGAGCTCTCAACGTAAAAACCTTATCTTTAAAGGACTTTTCTTACTTTTTTTTACGTTTGACCGCGGTTAAGTAAAGATGAAAGAGGAACTTGGGTACTCTGCGAGTAGTTCGTTTGATAAAAGAAACCCCGTTATTGTCATGGATACATTTGATTGACGTCCACCAAAACTTAGTTTTCGAAAAAGGAGAAAGCCTTTTGAGGGCGCGTGTGACTGATAACCGCTGTAGTTAAAGGTATTATCCTGGCGAGGAGGCTCAAATTGAACCCTAGGGGCTTACGATATGAGCCCCTCATTAACCTAAGACTAAATATAACGAATAAATAGGCGGCGAAATCATACCGAAACATAATTAGGATAAAAAGCAAGCAAAATAAAACAGGCAAAAAGCAGCAAAAAACAAGTATTATTTACAAGTGGTGATTCAGCTAAGTAGAAATGTTGATTTTTATTTGGGGGCGTTATACCTGGATGTTGATGAAATCAGAAGAGATTTGATGAAGGAATTTAAAAAGGGAAAATAAGGCATACACAAACACTCAGACAGTCCGCTACAACACGGGTACATGTCAGGTTGAGGACGAACTGATTAGTGTTTGTCAATTTATTTTTTAACCTCCAAATTTAATTTTTAATCACCTTAAAATCTTCACTTTTCTCACCATCCCTTACAATCATTCTTCCCTCCCACCTTCTCTTCTTCCTCTCAAACACTGTAAAAATCACCCAAAAATTCTGAGATATTGATAGGGTTATGTGCTACAAAACTATGGTGGGTTTTTTGGATGGCATGAAATCTCGAAAAGATAATATGGTTTAAAGGTAAAAAAGTGACAAAAATGTAGCATTCAGGTATATTGACCCCTTAATGAATTGAAAAATTTAGGACCCTGAAATCTTATACCAACAAGTCTTTGTTCTTGCAGGAAATAAGTAGAAAGTATTTGAATTTCTGGTATTATAGGAATGAGCTTGATTTGTCATTAAAAGCATTCCTTTGAATACATTAGGAAGTAGGCCTATTTTATAAGAATATATAAATGTTCCAACTTGAAAAAAGTAAATTTCAGAGAATTTCAGTATTTGCAAACTTTTGAACATATACGTTTGATCTTGACTGTCTAATTTTCTATGTAAAGGCATAGTCTTAGTAATTTCCCGGATGAGCATGCTCCCGGATTCTGTTGATCTCCCTGGTGTAACAGTCACTGAAGTTCTATATCCGTGACGAAAACTCGGACACAAAAATGGCAGTATTTTCCTTCTCCGAAGATCGAACGGGTCCGCTAATGTATTCAAAAAATGTGCAAGAAGTTCATACTTCGAGATTTCAATCACACGTGCAATTAGCAATACGCCGAACACACAATGTATTGAATAAATTTAGAATAGAATTAAAAAATTAAAACTCTTCTCACGAATATTCCGTGTATCGTCGGAATCAGTGGCACGCCTCATACGTAATCACGTAATTACATACGTAATGAGTTTAAGTGCCCTGCGCGGCTTTTAATACGAAATGTAGCAGAAATAAATAACTTTGAACTAAACAAAAACGATTAGTACTTATGGAGTCCGTTGGCACGTTTAGATTACGTTTGCGTTTCTTGATAAAAAGCATTTCAAACACTAAACAATCGCATATCAAACTTGCCTTGGCTTTTCTCAAGAATCTTGACAAGGCTTTTATTCAAAATGTCGCTACCACCGTGCGCTT
The DNA here is from genome assembly GCA_016490735.1 of Pachyseris speciosa. Lineage (NCBI taxonomy): Eukaryota > Metazoa > Cnidaria > Anthozoa > Scleractinia > Pachyseridae > Pachyseris > Pachyseris speciosa. Next base: position 58,945 of record JAEMWC010001656.1, on the reverse strand, counting down.
CAATGAGATGTTTGCCAATTGCCGAAATTTGTGCTAGGCAAAGCGTTGGAAAACGTGTCAGGTTGTGTAACCGACATAATCGGCATGGCACAGATCACACATGAAAAATTATAAACAACGCACAGTTGATTAACAAGAGAATGATTGGCTTCCTTTGGCCTAAAGTCTTGCTCTTACTTTCTACTGACAAAATAAAAGTGGCTACACACTGCGGCCAGCCTTATGACTAAGATCGCGCAAATGCCCCCGAACAGCATTGGCAGGAACTTGATCTTACGATACTAATTCTAACTATGGTGGTATCTCTTTCCGTTGCTAACGTTCGCTGAACGACCTGAATTGTCTCGAAAAGAAAAATTGGAAATGACAGATTCAATAAGGCCGCTAGGGTAATCGAGACGACTGAAAATAGAGCGTAATTTGTCACATTCTGCATTAAAGCCTCTGCTGTAGAAGACGACGCATAAGCGCGACTTAACATTGTCTTTAACAGAGACCTTGGGTCCTCACCATTTACACGGAAAACCCGAAAATTCTGGTTGGAAAATGAAATGGTACATACCAGGAGTTTTTGCTTCATTTGCAAATGACGCAGAAAATCCTTTGTGTTAAACAACAGGGTAACCATCTTGCGTCATCAAATCCAAAATGGCGGCGCCCACGAAACTTAACAGCGAAACTGGGCGATGATGATATCCATTTTTTGAACACTTAAAAGTTATATCCACGTTTTAAAACAAAATTTGAAATCTAGTGATTATTACCTACAATTTAGCGTCAATTTGTTGTAAACGTGGATGTTCTCTTTAGAATGCAAGAGTAAACCAGCGTTTACTGCCTTCCTGTAGACTTGAGTCTCAAGTTTTATTCCGTTCCTTAAGAGATCAACGCCAATGAAAGGGATCCTACCATTTTCAGGAAGTCAACAACTATAATAAATTGTTACTGACTCCTAAAAACGAAACAAGCAAGCAGCCAAGAAGGCTTGAGCTTGACACGCCATTACAGGATCAGCAGAAAACCGAGTGATATATAAGTACATTTTTGACCTGTTTTGAACTGCCCATTTTTATGTGAAGCATGCTAGCAGAAAGGTAATTACGATTTTAATTAATAAAGGTATCCGTTTTCTGTCTCTATTTGCGTGCTGTATGATTGTCGTTCCCTTGAAATAACTGCCGACACTGACCCAGTTTCGATTGCAAAAAATCCATTTGGCAATATAAAAATTTTGAGAAATATTCATGCTTTAAAGTTTGATTTTGGCTTCCTGATTTCGGATCAGACCTCCTTCAAACGCACGAAATACAGTCTTAATCCCCGACTGAACGATCAAACATTTTCGTCCAACATCATGTTCCCTAAACACAATGTCAGAGGTCTATTAAAACGGACAAACAATGTTTGACCAAAAAAGTGATAAGAGAGTTTGACAATGGTCGCTGAAATTACAACGTTATCTCTTTGAATTTGTTGCTTTTTCCTTCTCGCGCCAGCCCTGTCGGCAGACGTGGCTATAAAACGATCAAACCGAGTTTCAAACCAACAAACCAACGTCACGCGAAATGTTCGCTGAAAACGTTTGGTTTAAATCAAACATGGAAAACCCTTTCGATGTTCAAACACCTTCTTCCAACACCATGTTGGACGAAAATCTTTGATCGTTCAACCGGGGCCTGATAATTGCGGTCTAACGAACCGGTGTCAAGATGGGAAACTACGGGTAGCTGAAACTATTGTCATTGTTGATGAATGCATGTTAGTGACTCGATCGTCCTCCACAGTAGAATATGAGCTAATTTATGCGCAGTGAGCGCGGCAGGCAAGGAGAAACATAACTAGGAATAAATATGAGGAAGCTTGGAAAAGTCTCCAAACAATCGCCTTGAGGCCTCTTTGCGGCCAGAAAGCAGCGCGCGTGCTAACAGAATCCCCAGCGGAAACTACCTTTATGAACTGCTAAGCACAAGATAGGAATTTGAGCGTAACTTTCTGACCGCTTCCTCTCGTATAAAGTTTGTTTGTTCTCAGCAGGTCGACTGAATTTGGCGACGTTGACTTTCCGAAAGCCTTTTAAATGCAGCAGTAACAAATGGGTTTACATAAAATGCGCGTTTACCCGCAACACTGTCGCTAATTACGAAAACATTGGGGAGGTCCGAACACAATAGTATTCAAGTGAGAACGCAGAAGTACTCAAGTTCCCCTACATAATGTTCATAATGTTGTTTTGCACGATATCATGGGTTGGGAGCATTAACGTCTAATGTTATCATTATGTTTACCGCGGCCAGTGGTGAATTGAGGATTTAATTGCACGTTTACAATACTTTAAGTCTTTATAGACACTGTTGCTGTCAAATGATACTCGAGACTCGAGAGGTTTGGAAAGAAAATAGTGGACAGAAATAGTTTGCGAGACACTTACAACTAAACCTTGTCAAGAAAAGTTTCAGAAACTACTAATTAATAGAAATAACGGGCGCTGCCTCACTTCGACCAAAACCCATGGATAATATACACGATTGCTACGACAGCGGCAAGAATTACGCAACTAAAACGAGGTACATAACTCACAGCGTAAGTTTATTCTGGAGTAGAGGTAACTTTGAACTTTGTCTTCATTTAATCATTTATTTTACCTTACCTGTGTGTTGTTTTTCACTTGTTCTTTTATTGATCTTTGGTATCTTTGAAAATTATACTAAAACAATTACTCTTCTTAAAGTGCCTATGAAGTTAAATTTGTTTCTTGCTAATTTTAAGGTTTACCCCTAAAAACGCAAGAATCTCAAAATTTGAGGAGCTTGTGATTAAAATTGTTCATTTTACGAGCGTTTGAAGCTGGGCTATTTTGCCTTTAAAAATGGTTAGGGGTCTGGTTTGTGTTTATTCGCGAGATTCTATGATGTGACGTCATTTTGGGTACAAAAATGTGTTTGCGCTTATGAATTATAGTGAAATAGTTGGAGTACTTGTCCCCAAAATTACGTCAAAATTACGTCACAGCTACTGCCACGTGTCTTTTTGGCCGCGCGATTTAAATGCCATTTTTGAGGGCAAAATAGCCCAATTTCAAATGCTTGTATAATCGCCGATTTTAATCAAGAGCACGTCAAATTTTGGAATGTTGAGTTTTATGGATTAAATTTTTAAATTAGCAAGAAACAAATTTCGCTTCATAGGCACTTTAAGCTCAGTCAATGAATATTGGTAATTATCATTCGACACTTTTTTCCCTTCCTTTTTTGGCCCAGAGCCAACAACATGAATACAAATACCTGCCTACAAATAATGGACTGCTCGTGCGCAGTACTGTCCTACTGTGATTTTGCTGCAAATAATATTCTGCTCATGCGTTGTTGTATCCACGCGTCCAAGCTCTTCAAATTCAGTGAAAAATCGCAAGTCGTTTCACGCTTCCCGAAAATAAGTATGAAAACCAAGCTCGGTGATCGAATGATAAAACTGTTATTGAATTCGGTTTTCGCAAAATGTCGTGATTTGCCAGTGTCTCGCAGATCAATTATTTGCCTCAACCGAATAATTGAACTGCTCGCCACTGACAAATCACGATATTTTGCTCAACCTCGTCCAATTCTTGTTTATTAATATATACCACACAAGTGAATAGTGCTTTTCGCGCGCTGATTGGTTAACTCGGAGGTTATTAGCAAAGTACGATTCACCTTCGAGCAGCCGGCGCGCGAGATTTTAAAATTTCCGATCGCTTGTCGGTATATTGTCCCACATAAAGTAATGTTTTGGTCCGCTAGTTATTCAACTTGTGTGGTATATACTAAAACAATTATTCACCTCAGGGTGTCGGTGAAAGTGGTGGATATTTACCTCAAGCAGCTCGGCAGCTTTTTGTAATAAACATGTAGAGCATTGTTAATTGTGTTTTGTCATTAATGTGGTGAATAATAAAACAATTATCCTGCTCAATCTTGCGGAATATCGCCTGATTTTAGCCAACTTTTCTTACGGCCTCGTCGGCTAAGTATCAGACGATATTCCGTGCGATTTCGCAGGATACTTGTTTAATAGTTGTTGTTGATGAAGGCCACAGAACAAACAGTGGAACTCCCAACCCCTACCGGGGTATACCAAAAGTGAATGTCCGCAGAATGTTTTTTTTTTTTTTTTTTACATTTTGGTGAGATTCTGGATTTAAATTCCCTGTGGTTTGAGCCTGAGATTTAATGCGCAGTGCCACTTCCATTGCTAGTTGGTAGCAATTTCCCACCAAGAGCGACTAATCATGCAAAGCCTTTCAAAGGATTTATTACAGTTCAAAATATGTTTTGGAACTAATTTAATTACAGGCTGTCCTTTGGCTCATTACTTGAGGAAAGAATAATGCCTTTCGGCTACACTCAGACCGCTCAAATGCAAACATCCACTTTTGGCTCATGAAGGCAAACTCGGTAGATATTCGCCGAACACTGATGTGAATGGGATTACAAATTATTTCCAGTAAGATTCCTTACACAACAGAGAAATGGAAGGAAGAGTGACACACAAAACCAAAATGTCCCGCCACATTTTTGTTTGTTTGTTTGCTCGTTGCTGTTTTTCTTTTTTCAGGGTATGTGACGAGTCTATATGAATATCGGCAAACTTAACGAAGGAAAACAAGATATATCTCTTGACCCAAACCTAACTTGCTCTTCACGAATACGGAGAGAAGTAGAAAATACCAAAAAGCGATAACATAAGTATCCCGTCTGGGAAAAGGGTCCCATATCAGCTTATGTACGGAAACATCGGCTGCAGCTGCTGATTTACCGTATTTCCTCGAATAAGCACACGGGCACTTATTTAAAATTTCGGCTGTAAAAGTTGGAGGGGGGGGGGGTATTCTAAGGAGGGCCCTTATTATCTTTTTCTTTCAACAAACTGGAACTTTATTGAATCATGTACATCAAAGAATTCTAAAAGCACATTGATGTGGAAAAAACTGGAAGCTACTTAACGGAAAATAAACTGTTTTTCTACATGTACTGATGCCGGTGTAGTTGAAGCTTAAACGATTATAAATAAAGTGAAAATAGGAACAGGTTTTCCTTGTATATCCCTACCATTCAAGAAAGGAACGGGGAGGGGAAGAGGCGCTTATTCGAGAGAAGCGCTTACTTATTAGGGAGCTTTAGAAACGAGGAAAGCAACGGCAACGAGAACGCCACAAAACAATGGGTTTAATTAGCAAAAACAATCGCTGTGCACGTGCGTTTTACATTTTAGTACATTTCGTTGCCGTAAAACAACAACGTGAAATGCTCAAATTGTAGGTGTTTTCTTGAATGTGAGCACATGACGGTAATTTTTTTCTTTCTTTTTCCTTATTTTAACGCCGTTCGTAGTACATGTAATACAGTCCCTGAAGAGTTATGCAGCATTTTCCAAGTTAAACAAATTGAGTTAGAAAAAGGAAAAGTTAGATTTTGAAACAACGTTTTCGTTGCCGTCGTCGTGGTCGCTGCTAAAGCTCCCTGATCATTTTGGCCGAGGGGGTAGGGCGCTTATTCGGGGGAGGGCGCTTATTAGAGCGTGTGCTCTTACTCGAGGAAGTACGGTATTTGAAGATTATGAACACAACCTAATGACTTGTGAAAAAATTGGTATAATTCATTACCAATAAGTCGTCATGACTAGCACCTAAAATTCATGGTATGACAACTCATAGCATTCAATAAGCCACTTTCTAAATCGTGAGACTTGAAATCAGTTAATAACCAACCGGAAATTTTCATGAGAGACAGCTAAATACTTGTTGCTAAACAAATTTATCAAATGCCCCGAAATATCCAATGCCGCCTTCATGCATTTCCTCGAGTTTCAGTCTCATACAGTCGTTATCGCTTTGGAGGCGTAAACAGAGGATTCACTGACAGTCCTCCCAGCCCTGTATTGTTATCAAAAACACCTTTGGGCAGTTCCCTCAGCTGGTTGGCAGTCAAGTTCCTACAAACGAAAAAATAATAAATCAGCTTTCACTTTCTTTGTTTGACGGCACGGTGATAAATTATTGGCATAGTAAATCATTAGCAATTTCACAGTCTTTTTTAAATGACTGCCTGTGTGTTAGCTAGACAATTGTTGTCAATCGCACTTCTGGTTCCCGTTAGTTTACTAAACAAGGCATATAGTATACGATACGTGGTATATCAATATTAGTTGGCAGAGGATGATCACTCTGAATCTCATAGGATTGTTGCTCTTTTATGTGTATTGCTATTGCCGTTTCATTTAATTCTACGCGACCTGAAATATAGTATCACGAAAGATAGCTATTGCTTCATGATGTACACTAACAGGGCACCGGCTAACAACTGAACAGCATTTAGGTTGACAGGAAATGTAACCTAGTTCTGCTCTTCTTGTCAGACCGAACTTTGTATCTCATGATTACCTGCTTTTGTCACCCTGAGCTTACTAAAACAAAATTTTACACCCAATCGACAAGTCAACACAACAAGTAATCGCAATTTAAAGTGGTCTTATACAATAGAAAATGAACCCGTGACCTCGCGATACTGGTAGTGGGAAATGTTGGCGAGAAACGTAGTCAAGTAAACAATGGTTGTTGTCTACTGAATTTTAAGTAATAACACAGTCGGTGACGCTGCCTCAAATCATTTTTTTAAAGCCTCTCTGGTGACCAAAGCGAGAGAACGAAAAGGAAAAGAAAGTTTATACGGAAAACTGGTATTTTGTCTCTAATATCCCACCGCTTAAATAGGGTGCCTTTATTTGGTTCTAAATCCTAGAATAAACAGTAAGGAAAAAAGCCACTTCTTAAATTGACACAGATTTGTACTCCAAAGCGAAACTTAAGACCGGAAACGCACCGAGAAAGTAATTTTGTTCAGGCCCTAAAATAGTCTCAAACCATTTCACGCCTCTCAGTTGTTCTACAAAAAAGCGCCGGAAACTTAAGGAATTTTTCTTTTTGACTAAAAGATCTTAAAAAGTAAAAAAACCGAACGTTTTCGGTACTAAGCCATCTTCAGGATCAAGATAGAAGCAACCCAGTAAAGTGCCCAGAAATTATCAAATTTTACATATATGTTATAACGCCGAATTCGGTCAATCATCATGAGCCAGACTGTTTGGGACACTTGCGCAAAACAATCACGCTAAAGAATAGAGCTGGTCACTAACCCCACTTTTCCCTACCCCTCCCAAAAATAAACATGTAATGTTGATCTACTGAAGCATTTGACGATGTACAATTGTTTCATTCGCTATCAACATTCCCCAGTGGGAGGAGCGGGTGGGGGTACAAATATGAAGAAACTTAGTATGGGTAATTGCATATGACCATATTCAGACAAAGGTGTGTTCTTTGTGCGCATTTAGCAAAAGTCTCGAGACAATTTTCCTGGATTATTTATTATCCGCTAAATCTTGGTATACCGATATCAGAGCTTCAGAGGGGATTCCGCAAGCTGAACAGTTATAAGCCTTTGAAAGATCACGGTTTTTTCTGCTAACTTAGAAGACAATTCTGTCATACTTTTCCTATATCAAAGCCAAACCAGGGATGCATGGATGGATGAATGGATGGATGGAAAACTTAATTTCACCACGGTAGTTTTGTTCAAAAATTTACAATTCTTGTTCTTCACAAGAGCCGTGCATCTAGGTAAGAAAGCAAAGGTAAAATACATTATTTACAGCTAAAATACAATCACTGTTTAATTTATACAATATTAAAAACGGATGGATGGATGGATGGATCAGTTACGCCTAAAGTTGCGATTATTTAGTTCGAGCTATTCAAATTCGATCGTTCTTTCGTTAGTTTATGCTTGCGTTCATGCATGCTTGTGGACTCGAGGCTGGTTAAAGGCGCTTTCAAGAACCCTGAAAAGCTTTCCTTCCCATCCTGAACTGGCTTCACTCACTGACCGTGACTGGACACAAACGTATATAAACGAGGCTTAATATTTAGCCTTAGCAACATTAAGGTATCAGGTGCGTTGAAAGGTGTCTCCAAACATAAGATCACAATTTATTGAACATATGAAATAAATTTCAGTCAACAACTCCTGTTCTATTATGAGCTTGGAGCTTTGCTGAAACACCCAATCACTGACCTCATATTGACCTCACGTGAGAATCCTTAAGTCATCCAATCAGAAGGAACCTTGTCATCTAAATACATGCTTGCAAAATTTGATTGCTGTCTTCTTTCGTTCCCACACGAGATAAACAAATAGTCCAGCCAGCATTTTTTTTAGAAATATTTTCTGCTCCCTCCCTTCCCACCCAAAGCTTTGCTCACTCATTTTATTTTATTTATTGTTATTGTTATTCTTGTTATTTGCTAATAACAATACAATTTGCTAAGTGGAACCCCCCAACATCTGAGATAGTGTTATCAAGAACCCAATAGTACACTTATGGTGGGTCTTGCATTTGGATTCTGTGCAGCAACCCAAGAGATTAAGTGAGATATCTGCGTTGATTCTAATAAGTAAGGTATTCGCTAAATGCAGCAGTAGTGTAGTAATCTAAGAGAAACTGCGTATTTCTTTAAGGTTTCGTTGTGTACATTTGACTTTACTTAATTTTGTTTGCGAACAATATACATTAGGACTTATGATTGCCTCAATGAACAAATTCTAAATAAGAACAATACTTTACGTACCAATGAGATACAAAAAAAAACAATAGGGAAATAATAATAATAATAATAATAATAATAATAATAACGCTATTAATAATATGTATCATTCAGGTTCCGAACTGGAGGCTGGTTAAGTTATGTCACTGGTTTTTGATGAAACTAAGAAATGCTAGATTTACGTTCTTCATCTATCACTCTTTATATACATGTACATTACTATAAATGACTTCTTATATAGACTACTATGCATGATTCTTTATATGGGTTACTATTCCAATCAACATTCACTGGTTCATCAGCTCCAGTGTAGTACTGGATATTTATTTTTTGATTTTTGAATTATTAGTTTCGTTTATTGAGTTCCGTTCTATGTAAGTAATGTTTAAGCTGGCCAAATAAACACGGGAATGGGGATGAAGTGCTCCTCTCGTCACACTCCTGCCCCCATAGACTCGATTTCCGGAGGTCCAACTTCCTCCGTCTCTACCCCTAGAGTTAGGTTAGTGGAGGCCCACTCCCTCTAATCAGAGAGGAGGCCCATTACTCCCTCCTCTCTACCCAGGTATGCTCACAGTGGCCCTGAGAGAAGGTCCACTCCCTCCTCTTTATACACTGTGTGCATCCCTTGGGCTGTAGGTTTTGCTTTTCTTCACACTCCAGGGGTTCATGGGGCTAAATCATTAATTGAGCACTTTGTCACCCACTTTCCCATTTTCAGCCACACAAAGTTGTCGTTGTCCTTATTTTAAGAGGAAACAAGGGAAAGTTGATTAATGTTTCGCAAAAAATTTTGGCAAATTTCACGGATCTCGCAGCTTGTATCGAAATTCTGCGCGAAGCCGTTTCGGTGTCTTGACTTCTTAAGCGATTACAAACGATTGCGACGGGTTCACAGAGTTAAAACTGTGGACTCACCGTGACCAACTCGAAAGCTTAAGCTACTTTGGTCACTGCGCACATTTGCTTTTCATCACTATTGTAATTTAGTTTGCTGACTTATCTCTCTACCCATGTAATGTACTTTAACGTAGAAATGTTTGTAAATAATGCAAAAAAGAATAAACTAGACTGAAACTGAAACTGTGTCGCAAAGTCACGGATTTACCATCGCCACTCTTTGTTATATGTGCGAATACAGAAGGATCAGTTCAAAGTACATGTAACTGGTACCCAATTAATTGAATTACGACTGAATTTGAATCAGTCTGCAAGGCCGTAGCAAGGGGAGACCCTCATTCCCACGTTTTTTTGCCCACCCAAACCTACCTGCGTTATGATCAAAAGTTTAAAACAAAATTTGAATCTCCCAGGGCCTTGAAACAAATGTCAATTACTCTTAAAGGAATTATTCCTGATAAACTATAGTATCCATTTCCCCATTTAATGTTTCTCCTTTTCTATTATGGACAACCGCTGAACTTGGCTGGAAAACTCGCCACCAGTAAACTCGCCACCAAGGGTCATCTCGCCACCAGTGATTGATTGGAAACAAATTTGCTGATCTAACCATAATCAACCATAATCTAAGAAATATTCAACACTTTCATTTCGAGGTTATTTATTCCGCGTGAAGTACGTGCGGTGGGCAGGTCACGCAAGTAAAAATTTAAGTCGCCAACCATTGACATAATTTATTTTTTTTAGAAGGTTAGCGTTACATGAGTAATAATCGTGTCAAAGTGCGTCCTTTTTTTAAGTTTAACGAGTAGCATTATCTATCACACAAAGGCCTGACATCGACCTTAATTCTGAACTTAGTTCAGAGCTGCTTACAAGAAAGCATACTCATAAATTATGCTTTAAGTTCAGCTCATGAAAAGTTCGCCGTCTTAATCAAAGCCGTCTGAATCGGACCTAAAACCACTATAAACCGTTAAAAGTCGTCCCCTTTTATGAACGTCATGAACGCTCGCCCCACAACCGACCTTGATTACTTATTGATGGCGAGTTCTCTGGTGGCGAGGCTTCCTAGTGGCGAGACGACTAGTTACCGTTGACGCAACGCGACAGTTTGCGACAGCGAGAATTCACTGTCCATTCCTCTTTGTTTTCTTTGCGACAGCGACATTTTTTCCCTAACGAAACAAGCGACAAACAGAGTCGTAATCGAGCGACAAAGCGACACCAGACCACCCCTTGGAAGGCCTCGCGACTATCCATGGAAAAGAAATTCAATCTGAATCCCTGGTGGTATGCATTATAGAGCATCACATATATCCTGCAGGTAAATAACAGCAATGCCTGATAGCAGTTTACGTTTCTCCCGAAGATCGTAGTTGTTGTGTTTCGGCTGAAAAATTTACGTTTAGAACAGTGCAATAGTGATGTCTGGTTACACATTCAAAACATGCACAAACTGGTGCACATCTAAATCTACATCTAATTTATTGACTGATAAAGCAGAATCACTGCATCATAGCCTGCCCACAGGCTGTTCATTTGGGCAGCTCAGAGAGGTTGGTGCTCGGTCAAATGCTAAGGGATTGAGGCGAGCGAGGGAAAGAAGAGCCTGCAGCGGTCTCTGTATGATTTGAGTATTTACGTTCAGATTCTGAACGTAAAATATTGATTGGCTAATCCAACAGCCTGCGGTGCGGACTTGTCACGAAGTGAAGCTGAACCGATTTTATTGAATCCATGGTTTTCTGAGGGAAGCTATCTTAGCTTTGTCTTCAAGAAAGAAAGATCAAGACCTTCTCAGTGCTGCCTTACAGCCTTTGGAAAAAGCCTTGTGTTTCAAGTTTTTGCTCTTGTTAAATCGATGGATTCCGTTTCCTCTTCCTTTCCTTCGCTCGCCCCAATCCCGTACCTTTTGACAGTGCGCCATTAATTAAGGCAAAAATCTACTCTCTGTTGCCCAAATGAAGAGCCTGTATGCACGCTAACTGCATCACATCAGTTTCACTTAATTACGATACATGTATTATTTGAATCGCTATTACTGCTGTTTCACTATTTTTCAAGTTAAAAACCAGCAAGTAGGCATATCATGAAAACTCAACTTAAAATGTATGCTAGCAGTGAAAGGATTTGGGTTAGTAATGTTCCTGTTTAAATTATTCTGACTTCATCTACGGTCAGCCTGCTAAAATCTTGGTGTTTTTGCTTGGATGAAAATGAAAAACTCACCAAAAAGGCTCAGAATGTCAATATGCTATTTACAGGTGCATGTACTGTGTCTGACCTAAAATTATAGGAATTTTCAAATGTTCAGGAAAGTTCCTTATAATACATTAGATGTCTACAATCACTGTCATAAGTCGTTGGCCCACACCCACCCCCTTTCCCCCATTTAATGTTGGAAAGCACAATTTGTCCGAACTCCTTGCGAATATGCGCTTTTACGGTTTGTAAACAACATTGAACTGGTGGGAACGGGAGGGCGACTAAAAAACGGTGTTTGTGTCCCAACAATATGGCAATGATTGTATTTTGCAAAGAGGTATCAGGTAACAGAGATAAAGTTTTTCATGTCGCGTTTATACCTCTTGGTCATGTTTCAGGTGTGTATCAATGATTAGAGGAGGAAATAAATGTTATTAACTGTTTCACATGAAAAAGTGTATATACCTTTAAAGCACTAAAGACTCCTATAGAACTTCATACACTGTTAAATGTATTTATTCGCAAAGAAGATTTAAGCTTCTTTGCATAATTGGCGCGAGTCGCCCAAGTCGCATTATGCACAGGACATATTGTAGCATTTGAGACGGACACTCCCATTTTCCGCACGTCCAAAAGTGAAATCATTTTTTTTTTAAAGGTGGCGTGGTGGATGACATTGAAACGTAAATGATATCAGTGAGATAGTGAGTATATAGCCTGTATGCGCAGGTACCTGAGTCAGAGCAAGTAATTTTGAGCCCTTGTGGTAAATGTTTCGCAAGACTAATGTTAGAATGAAAGATTTCATTGAGTGTAAGAGTTACGTTGTTTTTCGTATAAGATATAAATTGTTTAGAGTAACGATATATTACGAACGATTTCATGGATTGTAAGATTTACAATGTTTTTTTTTCCCGTATCATTTGTACAAGTGTTTTGTGCTATTGATAGCATGAGTTTCGCAAATCTATAACTTATGGAAGTTGATACTTGTACATTTATAACCATTGTGAGTAGTATAGTGTTTGGCGGTTTCAGCACACTTTTCAAATAAATGATTATAGTAATTTATAGTTATTTAATTTTCAGCACATTTTTCAATCTGATGGAAATATATAGTTGTTTAATCTGAAATTCTCGGAAACCACCAAGCGTGACATTCTCGGAAAACAGGGAATGAGTCATCACCTATAGCTATTATTATAACTCACGTGACCTCATTGGATGGAAACATAAAAATAAAATCTCATATAATAGTATAGAATGAGTTGTAATTCAGTAATCCACAATGAATTAAAGAATATGGGAGAGTTGGCATGTTCTTTTTGTGATCAGCAATTGGTTAAAGTTGTTAGAAGTGTCAAAGCACCTTGCTGTGATAAACAGAAATGTTTAATGATGATGGTGAAAATGTTTGTCTAAATTGTGGTTCCGTTCATGGTTATGATTATTGTAAAGAGTACGTTGACTTTCATAATAATATGTATAAAATACGGCGAAAATCTGTATATCACCGGAAGTACCATATTGAAAATGTGATAAATGGTGTATGTAGAAAGAATGGATTTCAAATTTCTGTGAAAGATAAGGATAAAATATTGAAAAAATTCGAAGAGATAAACACTGTCCTCCCTTTGGTAAATAAGAATAGAAAAAGAATGATTAGCACTAAATTTATGCTTAAGCGAATATTTTTAATGCTTGATCTTCCATTTGAGAATATAAAAGTTACTAGATCAAAAAAGACGCTTGGATTTTATGATCAATATTGGGTTGAGATTCTATTGTTGAGATTTGATAAGATTATTCGTATTATCAAGCAGTGAATTTTTCATCATATTTCAGTAGGTACTTATCAATAATTGGACTATTATCAGTCACATAATCATCGATATTCTTCATTGAGATTTGTATACTTGAAGCATCAAAATCACCACTTCTCAACTTGTCTTTTATTGAATTGAGTAGATGTTGATAGCTTTGATAAGCATATGTGCAATTCTGGATTTTCAAATCTAGGTTTTTATGCTTCATCCACCCTTGTATCAAAAGTGCTGCTGTACTGATGGCTACCAAACTAACACCACCTGTTGCAACGCTTGTGGCGAGACCCCCAGTTGCAAAGATGATGGACAAGGAATTCCCCAGTAATTTCCATTTTTTGAACCGTTTAACCGCCTGTTTATGAGCCCAACACTTTCTGTGATATGTTCGGTAATAGGATTTTAATTCATTTACCTGATCTTCTGTTAATTCACCTGAAATATGGTTCCAGTTGAATATGCTTTTTCGATCATCTGTCATATATATCATTTATATTATAATTCTTTTGCGAATACAATAAATTAATCCAGAGATTTGACCACATAATGGAGATCTCTTCATTAGTTTTGATGTTGCATTTTTTGGTATGGCATAACAATATCCCCGGTCTAATGAATAACGATTATAGAATCTTCCATAAGCATCATGGAGAATACTATGTGAGTGTATTACATCAATCCAACCAAGCGTTCTTTCAAAAAATCGTGTAATACGACCATTTCCTGGACCAATAAGTCCTATATCATTATGAATACATAAAATGTTGTCAATTGAAAGTATTGTTTTGAAATGCTTATAATACAAATATTGGTATACAAGACACGATTTCAATATTGTGTCATCAACATAAATATGTTGTTGTTTGGTTTGATTAAAAAGACAGCTAACGTATTTGATTATATCTTCTATCATATATTATATCGTTGGATTAAAATTTGATGATGATCTAAAATTGTTTTTTTCATCTAATATAAAATCTAAGTATACACAGAAAAAAATAATACTACCATCTAAAGGTGCAATGGAATTTGGATTTAAATCACCCAAAGTCATTTGTTGACTACCAGTTCTATTAGCAGATGTAAAACTTCCAATATGTTTTTTGTTCCAATAGATCTTACTTTTGTCAGTATTTGGAGAAGATAAATTATCCCAATGAACAGATAAACAATGCCAAACATTAATTTTACCCAAATCATTTACGGAATAATCAGCTATTTTTTTGAAATTTTGTATGGATACTGCTGGACCAAAATACACACAATTTGATTCATCAACACCGCTTATTGCTAAATTTGAACCAGTGTTATAGCTGACAAACTTGTCATATCCTCCATCATCATGGCCAAAAAGCCCATTTTTCCATGGATTACCACCAGTATTTGAATTCAATTTATAAACAATGAAAATATTGACAGCATTATTATTCAAATTAACTTTACTTATCATTCTTGTTGTTCCACCAAACTTCAAAAAATAACGCCCATTAAGTTTCTCAGCCTTGGTACAAACAGTGGGTCTTAAATTTATATTTGATTGAAATGCATTATTTTCTTCATTTGAGAGATCAAATAATATACTAATTCTTCTGTTTGCATTCATATCTAAAAAATTATTATTCGCTCTGTCAATTTGATAAACGCATTTTGCATATATTCTGATAAATTCTGAGACCCATAAATCTAAAAAATTATCTCTGACAATATCAGAAACTTGTGATTTAACAACAACATGATTGTCATCATTGCCGGCTTTTACATTTGTAAGAAGTTTGTCTCCAAGATCATAGTGGCCATCTTGTGTCAATTTGAATCCATCACCCTTGAGACCAGTCAAACCTATATTACCTTGATCACCTTTATCACCTTTGGGACCAATTGCACCAGCATCACCTCTATCACCTTTTGGGCCTCTTTCACCAGTTCTTTTATTATCTTGATTTTGTGGAGAATTAAAAACTCCCATTATAATATTAATTTAGATTAAAGTGTGAACGGATTGTTTTATACAATACATCTGTTCCTCCCCACCCCCATCATATTTTTAAAAATAAAATTTTATGTAAGAAACTCAGCAGTAAGCGTTACTCTTGTTTTATTGTTAAGTCCGGTAATTTTAAACGTTAGTGCAGTAGCTGTTGGAAAATACAAGTGTGTCCTAATGTTTGACAAAACTATCCACCCAGTTTCCCCTTTGGAAATATTGTGAGATGTAAGCCGTTGTTCTTTTCCTCCAACAGTAACATAAACACGAAAAGAACCATGTTGTGGCATGGAAGTGCGGTCATAAAAATGTAATTCGGTGCGAATCAATTCTTTAAAAAACGGTGTATATGGAGCCCAAAACGTTGGCATAGAAAAAACATCTTCTGATGCGGAAGAGCCGGTTAACAAAGAACTTGCTATTTTATAAACTAACCCTGATAAAATTAAAGGGCGTGGAACTTTTATTTGATTTGAGGTAATTTCGAATAACAGATCATTTCCATTGTAGATATTATGTCCGTTCAGGTTCAAATTTCCACCCAATTTTGGATCTTTAATTAGATAAGTGTTCATATTGATATCATTAAGCATTGTCAATTCATCATTTTGACCGTCAAATAAGTTTGATGAATTATTAATCAAAGGATGTCCATTCAAATCTAAATCAGTTTGTAATTGTATTGTTTCATTCACGATTTTATAAGCTTCAGTGAAGTCGTAAACACTTGATGGAACGTCTGCAGCTTCAAAATCAATACCATATGCAACACAATGAACTTTGTACTTATTTGGATAAGTTGGGTTAGCATTAATATGAATCGTACAATATAAATATTCAGGTCGTGAACTTACTGAAGGTTTTTCAATCCATAATAAATATCTCGAATGATCTTCATTTCTGTTGTCAAATTTTCTCCCTACAGTTTTATGAATTGTAATTCCACCAGTTGCACTGAATGTTACACTACTAAGACTCATTCCTTCATAATCAGGAAATAGCCATTCAAGAATGAAAGTGTATTTTCCATCTTTTATTGTATACATATTAAATCCAATTCTAGCTCTGTAAATATGATCAGCTTCTTTATTCAAGTCTACATCAATGACCTTTTTTAAAATCAAATGTGGTGAACGAGGTAAATTGACATATCCATTAACTGTCAAGCCATATTCAGTGCTAATTTCATCGATATCATTCATCAAATATTTGAAAGCATTCTTTGGATGAGAAGCAGATGAAATATGACTTTTTTCTAATTGATCTAAATTTACGGCATCGGTTTTATTTGTTCCTTCTTTTAAGTTTGCTAGTGCGTTATCACCCATGTCAATATCACCAGACATTTGACCTCCGACAAGTTTAAGAAAAGGGGCCTGGTCAACATATCTTTTGTTGGCAGCATCTGTGTTAGCAGTTGGTGTTGCACAGTTGATCACTTTGTTACCAGCAAGATTTAAATTAGCAATCATTTCTTGTGTTCCATCTCGAAGTAGAGTTTGACCGATACTGCTTTTTGATGCGAGATTAGTGTCAATATATGATTTATTCACAAGATCTGCTGGTTGGTTTCCTATCCCATGGCCTCTAATAATAAACCCCCCAAAATCCTGATTGCCGGTCATTATAACACTTCCATCTTTTTTAAGAAATTGAGAAACATCAATACCAGCAATTTCAGCATCAACATACTTTTTGTTCACAGCGTCTTGTGGGTTTGAGGGGGTATCCTGCAGGTTGAGGATTTTGTTTAATTTCATGTCAACATTACTACCAAACGCAACATGACCGTTTTCAATTTCATAAGCTGGGTCGTGCACAAAGTAAGACAAATTTGTATGATATCCAAAGGCTCCATAAACAATGAGATGTGTTTTGGTGTTAGACGCTGGATCTGTGCTGGAAAGTTCCATCTGTATTGCCGCTTGACCACCACTTGTTTTTTCTATCTGGAAAAGTTTTTTCATGTAACCATCAACATGTGGAGTTTCAGGAAAAGGTTTTTGAAACGGCTGTCCCGCATCGCGCATGTTTACAGTTGGAAGGTATAATCCGATTGTAGCTTGGCGTGGGTCTGATGGTGAGTAAAACTCAGTAACAAATGTGTACCGCCCATTACTCAAAGATGTAACATCAAAACGAATTTTGGATGTGAAGTTGCCACTTCGTTTGATGAAAAAAGACAATGATGACTTGTTTATGTGATAAGGTGATCTGTCAAAATTCTCAATTTGAAGGTTTTCCACACCACTGACTTCAGAAGACTTGGATTTGTCTTTTAACAGAAAAGCGAATGGGTTGCGTTGAGCTCCTGATGCTGAAAAAACAAGGTCATCAACATACTTTTTGTTGGCAGCATCTTTGTAGGCAGTTGGAGCCCCAACATCTATTATTTTGTAGTCATCCATGTCCAGATCGCCCTCAGCTGAGTCGGTTCCATCCCTTTTTAAGCAGCTTGCAATTTGAGAGTCAACATAGCTTTTGTTTGTGGCGTCTAATATATCAACAGGATATTTCATATTTTTGACAATATTCCGTCCCATGTCCAAATCTCCAGTCATTGCAACAGTTCTATCTTTTTTAAGAAATGGTGAAACATCAATGCCAGTAATTCCAGCAATTTCAGTATCAACATACCCTTTGTGGCTGTATCATTGTTTGCTGTTGGCGCTGCTACATTAGTCAATTTGTTACCTCCAAGATTCAAATCAGAAGTCATTGCAACACTTCCATCTTTTTTGACAAATGGTGAAAGATCAATAGCAGAAATTTCATCATCAACATATTTTTTATTGGCAGCATCTTTATCAGAGTTTGGAGGTCCAACATTGATGATTCTATTATTTTTCATGTCAATTTTACCACCAAATGCAACATTGCCGTTTTCAATTTCATACACTGGGTCGTGAATATGTGATAAAATGATATTAGAAAATCCATAAACACCATAAACTATGACATGATGTTTTTTATTATTTTGTAAATATGGTCAAATCAACAATAACTCCATTGATGTGGAACCATGACTTGTTTTTTCAAGGAAGAATATTCTTTTGAGATAACCATCAACAAGATGAGTCTTTGGAAATGCTCTTTTTATTGAATCCTTTCTTTCAATTAAATTTGATGACAAAACATCATCATCAACTGTTCCATTGTTTGGATTACCATCAGTATAAAACTCAACAACTAAAGTGTACTTTGAAACTTCCAATTGTGTCAGATCAAAACGAAGAACAGTTGTAAGACCAGCAGTAGGAATAACAAAAGACAAGGCTTTTTCATTTATTGAGTAAGGGCTTTTATTAAAATTTTCCAATTTGAGATTATTTGCATTTCTAAGAATAGTTGTTTTTGATATATCTTCAAGAAGAAATTTAAATGGATTAACACGTGTTCCTTCAATTGATAAAACAGCATCGTTGACGTATCTCATATTAACAGCATCTTTGTTAGAAGTTGGGTCTGCTACATTACTAATTTTTTTGTTTTCAATGTCATAATTACCATCTTGTGTTAATTTGAATCCATCACCTTTGGGACCAACAGCTCCAGTAGCTCCTTGTGGACCAATTGCACCTGTATTACCTTTTGGGCCTCTATCACCTTTATCACCTTTGGGACCAAGTGGACCAGCTGGGCCTCTTTCACCAGTTCCAGTTTTTGTTTTATCTTGATTTTGTGGAGAATTAAAAACTCCCATATAATATTAGATTAGATAACACAGAAAGTTTGTTCTATGAATTACCATTGTTGTCATTGTTGTCATTGTTGTCATTGTTATCTTTTTTACCTTTTGGAAGAATTATTTCATATCCATTCGGACAAGGATTGAATGTTGCCATATAATATTAGATTAGATTAAACTGCACCATAAAAATTTCTCTTGATTGTTTTCATTGGCTTGTCGACATAACAGAAGGAATATGGTTTCTTGGTTGCTTCAATGTATTTCTTCTTGTCTATTCCAAGTTCTTGTGCAATCAAGTTTCTTTCTCTTGAGGATGGGAAATCATAAAGGCAGAAGTGACTGCAATTGAGTCTGATTGATTTTGGACAGCCATAGAATGATTGTGTGAGATATATGACTGAACAGTTCTTGTGTCTCCCCTGAATGAAATAGCTGATTATCTGATCTTGTTTCTTGTCAGTCACGAAATCATCAAAAACAACCAATCGCTGCAAATCTGTGTCTTTTATTTGTTCAACTGGCAATATCTCTTCTTGACTGCAAACCAAGGCAGGATATCCAATGTGACTGCTTATTTCATCCATTACTTTCCGAAGATATTTGTACTTGTCTTGATCCAAGTTTTTTGCATAAAGATGTATCTGATCATAATAGACCAACGGTTCCATAATCAGATGCATGAACAATGTTGTCTTTCCAGATCCAGAATTACCAGCCAATAACATTCTAAATGTATCTTTTGGCATATACGGATACAACTGTCTGAATGAATTATTTGAATTCTGAATGATATCATAATTTGGAATTTCCATATGTTAATAGTTTAGATTAGTCTAACACAATTGTATATGGATATAGAACGAATGAAAAGGCTTCTTAAAAGTGGAATTGAAGCCGGAAATAAAACTAGAGAAGTTCGTGATGTTATCAAGACTTATGAATACAGAAAACAGGATGCATATGATACAACATCAGAATTACTGAAAGCCTCTATTGATGTCCAGAAGAGTGTGAAAGAAAGTGTCGACAAAAAACAGGATGAAGTCATTGAACAGTTGAAAAAAAAATCAAAAAGCCTTGACATCCGGTTTTGAAGATCTTATGCTATTAAACACGTTACCTGAATCAGTACCAATGAAAACAACATTACCAATTGATTACAAACCTAAAATGATGACTGAAACAGAACCAAAGTATAAGTCAAATCTTGACAAAGGTTTCTCACTTGATGAGGTTAAGGTATTACAGGAATATGAATTGTCTCCTCCAACAACAATTTTAAATAGGATAATGGATGGTACAATCGACATCGATGAGTATAACAGAAATATTGGTGAAATAACCAAAAAACTTGGAAGACAAAAAGCTCATCTATCAACAACCAAAACAAATAGGGAAAAAAAAGAAAAGAAAAGATATATGAATTGACTCAAAGGATCAAACTAATGCAAAAGTACCGAAAAAGAATTGGCGCCGTTGAGGAAGGTGCACAAACTGTTGGTTCAGGCATGGGAAGAAGAGGTGCAATGGGTTCAAGGGATGCATTTTTGGGTGACATGCTTTCAAGACTGCAGTTGCTTGGTGGATCTATTTCAGCCGGCAACAACAGCAAAAAATGTTCAAAATGAATTCACAAAAATATTGCATACATTGAACAGACTGGGAATCCTGAAAACCGGTGAGTTGAATAAAATAATGAGGAAATATCTAATGTAAAAGTATATGACAGAAATTTCATTACGATTCAACAGTAAAAACAGAGACAAAATTGGTGTTAGTAAGAGTCATGATTTTGAAAAAAGATTCAATACACCTCTTAAATTAACGAATGATTTGAAATATGAAATGGCTGTGAATGTTATCAATATGACATACAGTTGGTACAATATCAGAGATATTTTTGGAAATAATCAAATGAAATACAGCTATGACAAAGGTGTAAACTGGGAAACAATAACATTCGTTGACGGGATGTATTCATACGACGATATCAATAGTTACATTCATGAGTATATGAGTAAAAATAGCCATGTACTGAATCCATCTGAAACAGACAAATCAAAATTCCTGTATGGTATTAACATGTATTTCGTTTTGTCAACATATCGCATTTTGATTGAACTCAATGAAAACTATCGAGTGGATCTGAGAAATCTTGATTTCAGAAAACTTATCGGTTTCAATTCAAAATTAGTTTCAGCCACAGAATATGGAACAAATCTACCTGATATTACAAGAGGAGTAGATGAAATTTATATCAATTGTGATATGGTGATAGATAGCATTGTTGATGGAAATAGCACAAATACAATCGCAGTTATACCAGTCACAGATCTCGTCAGAAGTTTACCTTTCACTTACAAACCTCGTTTTCTTTCATGGAATCCTGTCTCAACACATTCAATCATCTCAAAGCGCTTTTATGTCACAGACTCTTCTAGAGCTCCAGTCGATTTAAATGGGATAGATTGGTATATTGAGTTATTCTTGAGAGGTGTGGAATTATAAAACCTAATAGTATATGAAACGGTTTGAGTTTAAAAAATATGAACAACATGGTGAAGGTATTGTGACTGATATGATCAAAACAGCTGGAAAAAAAGCAGCAACAACAATTGGTGAACATGCTGGCAAAAAAGCTGGTGACAAAATCATAGAACTTTTGAAAAAGAGCAAAAGTGGAAACAAGAGTGGAACTGAGAGTGTGAGCCAGACTGGTGGTTTAATCAAAAGAAAGAGAGGTCGACCACGTAAAATAAAATAAATTTTATCTAACACAATAATATATGTCAAACTATCGTGACTCAAAATATATCGAAAGATATGAAGATGTGGTGTTCGAACTAGAGACAGCACTTATCACTGTAGTAGCAAACAATGCTCATCAGAGGAAAACAGGTTACCGTTTCGTTGTTGATAACAGTGGAGAGACTACACCATTTGACTGGTATAATGCCCGTTTTAATGTTATTTTCAAAGAAAATAAGCTTGCAGATGGAGCTGACATTGCTGCTGCAGATCGAAATGGTATTGTTAATTCAGTTCACGCTCTTATTAACACCATTAATGTAAAAATGAATGGTCTTGATGTTTATGAATGCCGTGATGCAAACCAAGCCACAAATATTAAGTCATTGCTTGAGTATTCACAGGGTTATGCTGTAAGTCAGGGAACCAATGAGTTCTTCTATCTTGACACCAGCAGAGGTGCTGAAAACAGAGTGGCACAAGCTGCTTATAACAAAGGATTCTCAGATCGTAAAGCTTTGCTTAATGATGGTGGTGAAATAAATGCAGGATAGCATTGAACAGATACGGTTTTTTCAAGAGCTTTTGGGATGAACTCATGCCTAACTCAAAAGTAGAGGTGAACCTAACACTTGAGAGTGATGACAATTTGATTTGGCAAGCTACTGATGAATGTCGTGTGGTACTAACTAAATTCCAGCTAATTGTTCCTCGTATTATTTTCAATTCTGCGGGAAAGTCCTTATACATGAGCAAGTATCTTGACAACAGAAAGTGGACTTACATGAGAGAAATGGTTGAGAGAGGCAATTCAACAAGACAACAGACTGCCAATTTCCGTATTTCCACAGGAATAAACAAACCCAGGCATGTTTTTGTATTCATCATCAATGGTGCCAATGATTCGTCTCAGACAGCCAATAAATTTCTCTATAACACATTCTCAGTTGCAAATAACCGAACTTTGACTGATTGTTATCTTGAGGTTGGCAATGGTAATGATTATCCAGAGGTTCATTATAAACCATCAACAGAACCAACAAGAGTATTTAGAGATGTTCAAGCTGTAAATGATTTCAGTGAAAGTACCCTTCTCACAAGAGGAAACTTTGGTACAATATTCCCTTTCATTTACTTTGATCTGACAAAACAGAAGCAGGACATAAAAGATGGAATGACAAAACTGACTTTCAAATACACTTTGAGTGATGGAACAAATGCTGATTACAGTGTGTATGCATTGGTCCTCTATGAGCAGGATATTGAGATGAGAAAGACTGATGGAAAATTAATTCTGAGATCAATGTAAATTAAATAATTAATTGGAAATAAATTAAATAAATAATTAAATAAATTAAGTAAATTAAATAAATTGAATAAATTAAATAATTAAATTAAATGATTGTTTGTATTAAATACAATTTAGTATAAACATATATTATATGACTACTTATCATCCTCATGGAGTGAAACTTTCACAGGGTCAGAAACAAAAGCTAGCAAAAGCTTATGCAACAAATTCGCCTGTAACAATCAGGTTGACACATAGTGAATTGTCTGGAAATGATCAACTAATGTTGACTAAGACACAAATCAACAAACTGATGAAATCAAGAAGATCAGGAAAAGGTTCAGACATCAAAATATCAAAATCACAAATCAGAAAAGCTGTTGTAGAAGGAGGCTCTCTTTGGTCCAGTCTTTTTTCACTTGGAACAAGACTATTGCCTTATGCAGGTAAAGCAGTAGCTAAAGCGGCTCCAGCATTGGCTACAGGTGCTCTTTCTTCTTTAGCAAGTCTCGGTGTTGATAAACTATTTGGGAAGAAACAAAGTGGAGGATTTCTTATTCCTAATGCCAATTTATCCCAATTATTGAATGTAGGAAATTTATTGAATACGAGACAGATGGCAGATATTATTCAAAAAATGCAGTATGGTGGAGACGTTGTTATCAAACCAACAAAAGCGCAGACTGGAAAGGGTATTGGAACAATATTCGCCAGTATTGGAATTCCTTTGGCCATAGAAGCAATTAGAAAATTAACTGGAAAAGGTTTGCATGTTGAAAGCAGCCGTCCAAGACGGTCATTACCAGTTCATGTTCCAGATTCCATTGCAATAAATAAAAGTGGTGGAAAACATGCTATGATTCCATGGCAATCCCCTCCTGTTTTTGGTACATGGGATAACCCAGTAGGCATGGGAATGAAAAAAAAAAAAAAAAAAAACAAAGGAAAAGGACTTCTACTGGGCAAAAACAGTCCATTCAATTCAATCCCCATACTAGGAACCATTTTGTAAATAAACCCTTATCCAACTTTGATTTAATCAATTAGGTTAAACAACTTGGAATAAAACATTTTAGAGGATTATTTTCAAGAGACAATCTGCCAAACCTGATGAGAAACAATGAATGTGGAATAGTCAATCTTGATTCACAAATTGGACCTGGCACTCATTGGGTGTGTTATCGGAATTTCAAAAATGACAGATACTGTGAATACTTCGACTCATTCGGTTTAATGATGCCCACAGAAATTCAAATGTACATGGCAACAAGTGGGAAACAACTTGAATACTCTGGAGATGAGATACAAGAAAGGGATTCAGTATTGTGTGGATATTGGTGTTTGTACTATCTTCTTGAGAGACAAAAAGGCAGATCTATTCTGAATACAATACACAATTCCAAATTCAGTCCAACAGATACGAGTGTCAATCACAGATTCATCACAGACTACTTTGAAAATATCTAACTTATATGTATAATGGTGAAATCATATTGTGTTAAACAGAAGAAAGTCACTGAATGTGTACCAGGAAGTGAAAGATATCAAAAGACAAAAAATGGTAGAACAATGTTGAAATGTACTTGTGCTGAATGTGGAATCACAAAGACTAAATTTGTCAGAAATCGGGGAAACTGATTAGCCCGTCTGAAGGGGCGGGCATACTAGATTCAGCTGCTGATATGGCACTAACAGGATTCTTGGAACATGGAGTCCCTTATTTAGCGAAGAAGGGTGTTGAAATGGGGAGATATTATGCTTCTGAAGCAATGAGAAATCCAAAGCTGCAAAAGCAATTGATTGATAAAGGACTTTCCCTCACAAAGCCTATAATTACAAAGGTTGGGACTGAAGCTTTAAATCAACTCTCAACAAAAGTGAAACCAAATATTCGTTACAAAACAGATATCAAAGGATTAGATTATGGCAAAGGTATTGACATTCACAAGATGATCGGTAAACTACCAAAACCAAAAGCAGGTTGGACTCCAAGTAAATATAAATATATGGGACCTTACAATCCATTGCATGAGCAGTTGGAATATGATCCAAATATTGGTGAGGTTTTGAAATGGAATGTACAACCTTACAATAAGGTGGATGAAATAGCAGCTTATCATGATATTTGAAATGATATGAAAAAGACAAAGGTGATTGTGATAGAACAATGGTCGAGTCACTTAATCAAATACCATATGGTGAGATGCCAAAATGGGGTCAAACAGCCAAATTCTTAATTGACAAAAAACAGAAATTAGGTCTTGGTGTTTCAAAAAACGGAAAAAGCCGTCGAGTGAAGAAAACTGGCAAGAAAAACTAGCTGATGAATTACATGCACCCATAAAACGAAATTTCACTCGGCGGCGTGTGATTGTAAATAAAATTGATGAAATATGGGCAAGTGATCTAGTTGAAATGCAACAGTTCAGTAAATGGAATAAAGGTTATCGATATCTTCTTATGGTTATTGATGTCTTCAGCAAATATGGTTGGATTGTCCCATTGAAGGATAAGAAAGGTGAATCTGTCACTGAAGCGTTCAAAACAATATTCAAGGAAGGCAGAAAACCACAGTATTTATGGGTCGACAAGGGAAAAGAGTTTTACAACAAACACTTGAAGGACTTGCTAGAGAAACAGTGTACAGATGTACTCAACTGAGAATGAAGAGAAGTCATCAGTAGTTGAAAGATGGAATAGGACAATGAAGTCCAAAATGTGGAAGCAGTTCACTGTTCAAGGTAATACACAGTATTTAGACATGTTACCAAAATTAGTGAAACAGTACAACAACACAAAACATTCAACACAAAGATGACACCCGTTGAAGCATCTGATAAGAGGAATGAAGGAACTGTTTACTTCAATTTGTATGGTGATATGGAGCCATTAAAACAGAAACCAGAATTTAAAATAGGTGACAAGGTCCGAATATCGAAGTATAAACGGAATGTGTTCGACAAGGGCTATACACCAAATTGGACTGAAGAAGTGTTTACAGTTGATAAAATCCAATACACCAATCCAATCACTTACAAACTAAAAGATCTTAGAGGAGAAGATATTGAAGGGAGTTTTTATGAAGCTGAATTATTGAAAGCCAGACAGGATGTATTCCGTATTGATAAAGTCATTCGCAGAGATTACAAGAAGAAACAAGCTTTGGTGAAGTGGAAGGGTTACAGT
The DNA here is from genome assembly GCA_016490735.1 of Pachyseris speciosa. Taxonomy (NCBI): domain Eukaryota; kingdom Metazoa; phylum Cnidaria; class Anthozoa; order Scleractinia; family Pachyseridae; genus Pachyseris; species Pachyseris speciosa. The sequence goes on along the minus strand of JAEMWC010001656.1, from coordinate 32,479 downwards.
GACGAATTTAACAGTTGGATACCGTTCAAGGATTTAAAAGACATATGAAATTGTTTTAAGAGAAAATTATCTAACATATATGTTAGTAGACCCTACAGTATATCTGTTATTTGCTATTATGTAGCCAAGAATATTATTATTCCTGACTATATTTAAACACAGGTCGAAAATGAATTAAAAAATAAATTACTATAATATACAAATGCAAAAATATTCCTACGATAACAAAGAATTAGATGCATCAATAGACTGTTATGTTGATGATAAAAATGATATATGGTTCAGAGGTAGAGACATTGCCAATATTCTCAACTATAAAAATCCGCAAAAAGCAATCAGAGATCATGTTGATTCTGAAGAGAAAATCTTATTGGACTTCAAACTGTCCATAAATTCCAAAACAAAATCAATTTTCGCTGATGCAATCGAAAAAACTTTCAAATGTTTTTTTTATAAATGAAACGGGATTTCATTCACTTTATTCTCATCCAAAAAACAAGAAGCCAAAGAAATCAAACATTGGGTCACTAAAAAGGTTTTACCATTAGTTAGAAAACGAATATATCAAAAACAGTTCAACAACAGAAATAATAACATGCTGATGATTGAAAGTGAAGATGATCTGCACTACAAGATTGTGTCATTCATCAGAAAGAAATATGAAGGTGCATTAATGGTGGCGGGATTAGGTGAAAATCAAATAAGCTCAAACATGCGAATCAGAAGTTATAATAAAGAAAATATGGCTGGACAATGTGATTTAATGCTGATGAATCCAACTGAAAAATACAATGCTCTATGTCTTGAATTTAAAAGCCCTACTGGTGTGTACCAAGTGTCGGATAAACAAAAAATCATGAAGCAGATGTAAAAAAACAAATGCAAGTACACCATGAGCAATAGTTTCGAAGACTTAATCCACGAAATAACTAAGCATATGGAGGAGAGCATAAATACTTGTCAAGAAGAGAAAAATAATATAAAATATTAAAAAATAAATATAGTAGTATATTATATGGAGAATCAAAATGTTAAGAGAGGTCGGGGAAGGCCTAGAGTTCTCAGTGATGAGGAAAGAAAAAAACACAAGACTACCTATATGCTAAATAAAGAATGGTACTGTAACATATGTAAGACAGGACGTAACTACACAATGGCAGGGAAATCTTGTCATATTAAAACAAAAAAAACATCAAAAAAAATATTCTTCAATAATTACAATTCAAAAGGATCCAGTAATTGGATCAATTGAATTCTCAACCATATTTAAACGCAGACGGAAATGTTTTAAAGAAATAATAACTATAGATATATTACAAATGGAAAAAATTATCGAAACTAGTAGTAATATGGACAAGAAAAGTCTTAAAAAATTGAGCAAATCTAAGCTAATCGAATTGCTGTTGAAGCAGCAGAAAAAGCCTAAAGTTATTATAGTTGATGACACAAACCAAAACCAATTCCCGCTCCAAGGACTAGACCTGTGCCTGCCCAATTAACAAAAAGACCAACTGTGAAAGAATTGGTTGATTACTTCGAAAGAAAAAGACTGCCGTCCCCACCTGCTGAATGGTTGGAAGAAATAGAACAATTGAAAAAGAGACCAGTCCCAGCACCGAGAACCAAACAGGTGATTCAGAAACCAGCGATTGCACCCAGAACAAAAATATAGCAAACAGAGAAAGCTCTGAAAGGTTTCACAAAATCTTTTGAAATCAGTATAAAAAATAACAAAGACCCGCTTGCGCAACTGCAAAACACAAGAAAGGCTGTTGCATATAATATTATAAAATTGTTGAATGAAATTAAAGGTCTCAAATTTGTTGAAACACTCAAGGTAACATTTGCAAAAATGACTGACGGAGAAATAGAATACAAAACCGCATATTTCAACAGTGTAGCTCAAACAATTGTGAATAATCTGGAAGTAACTGAATCACTACAGTTGTCAAAAGACCAAATAATGTATAAGATTGCAGTTTGGGTATCTGAAGGTTCTGGTTGGACAATTGAATCTGTTGACAGCCATTATCTTAATGTTGTGAAATATCGACCTATGATGGGTTCTTCATACATAAAACTACCAGTAGAACTTAGAAATAAAAAAGGTTTGATCAATATGAAAAATGAGGATAATGAATGCTTCAGATGGTCTCATATCAGACATTTGAACCCACAAGAGAAAAACCCACAGAGGATTAAAAAATCAGACAAAACAGTATATTGACAAATTGGATTATTCAGGAATTGAATTTCCAGTGGCAACCAAACATTACAATAAGATTGAAAAACAAAATGAGATCAACATCAATATTTTCGGTTATGAGAATAAACAACCATATCCACTATATGTTTCAAAACAAAAGTATGAAGACTGTTTGAATCTTCTTCTTATAACTGAAAATGAAAACAAACATTATGTGTTGATCAAAGATTTCAACAAGTTAATGTATAATCAGACTAAACATGAGCATAGAAAGCATTTCTGCATGCATTGTCTTCAGTGTTTCAGCTCTGAAAGGGTTCTGAATGATCATAAGGACAACTGTATGCTAGTTAATGGCACACAAGCAATAAAGATGCCAACCAAGGATAACAACATACTGAAATTCAACAATTACCATAAACAACAACAGGTACCATTTGTGATATATGCTGATTTTGAGGCTATCACTGAGAAAATACATGGTTGCCAACCCAACAATGATAAATCATACACTGAAGCCTATCAGAAGCATACTGATTGTGGATATGGTTACAAAGTTGTTTGTTGTTATGATGATAAATATAGCAAGCCAATACAAATATACAGGGGTGAAAAAGCTGTGTACAAATTCATGGAAGCTGTGATTGAGGAAGTTAAATATTGCAAGAAGGTTATGAAAAAAGAATTCAACAAACCATTGAAAATGACAAAAGATGATAAGAAGGAATTCCAAAAAGCCAAAGAATGTCACATTTGTGATAAAAAATACACTGACAAAGATATTCGAGTACGAGATCACTGTCATATTACTGGCCAGTACAGAGGATCAGCTCATCAAGAATGTAACCTGAAACTAAGAGTTAACCCAGAAGAAATAAAGATACCTGTTATATTTCACAATCTAAGAGGTTATGACAGTCATTTTATTATGCAAGAGATTGGGGCCATTGTCAAGAAACACACCTTTACAAATAAGAAAGGTGAGAAGTGCCAGATGACAATCAATGCTATACCCAATAATATGGAGAAGTATATGGCTTTCATGCTTGGCAATCACCTAACATTTCTTGATAGTTTCCAGTTCATGAGCTCTAGTTTGGAAAAACTTGTAGGCAATCTACCAAAAGAAGCCTTAAAATACACCTCACAAGAGTTCAAGGGAAATGATCTTAATCTGGTGGCACAGAAAGGTGTTTATCCTTATGACTATATGGATAGTTTCAATAAATTCAACCAAAAGCTGCCATCAAAAGACGAATTCTACAGTATATTGAGTGATGAGCATATATCAGATGAAGACTATGCACATGCTCAAACTGTTTGGAAAGCATTCTCTTTGAAAAACATGGGTGAGTATCATGATCTGTACCTTAAAACAGATGTACTCCTGTTGGCTGATGTATTTGAAAACTTCAGAAAAACATGTCTCGAGTACTACAAACTGGATCCGTGTCACTATTTCACATCTCCTGGTTTATCTTGGGATGCCATGCTAAAGATGACTAATATCAAATTAGAATTGATGACTGACATTGATATGTTCCAGTTGAAAAAGAGTCCATTGAAAAGGGTCTGCGAGGTGGTATCAGTTATATTGCCAACCGTTATGGTAAAGCAAATAATAAGTACATGAAAGAATACGATGAGAAGGCGCCCTCGAAATATATCATGTATCTTGATGCAAACAATCTATATGGTTGGGCAATGAGTCAATACCTTCCAACTGGCGGATTTAGATGGATGACTGAGAATAAAATAAACAATCTCAACCTTGCTAAGTACAAAGAAGACAGTTCAAAGGGTTTGATACTTGAAGTTGATCTGGAATACCCCCAAGAGTTACATGACCATCATAATGACTACCCACTTGGACCAGAGAAGGTGAAAGTAACTGAAGGCATGTTGTCTGATTACTGCAAAGATATTGCAAAGAAATACAATATATCAACTGGTTTGGTACATAAACTGATACCGACATTAAGCAACAAAGAGAAATATGTTCTTCATTACAGAAACCTCCAATTATACACAGACTTGGGTTTGAAAATAACAAAAATCCATAGGGTTCTTGAATTCAAACAATCCCCTTGGCTGAGACAGTACATTGACTTCAACACACAGAAAAGAACTAATGCCAAAAATGCCTTTGAGAAAGACTTTTTCAAGTTAATGAATAACTCAGTATTTGGCAAAACCATGGAGAATCTCAGAAAGAGAGTAGATGTCAGATTGGTGACTGATGAGAAGAAGCTATTGAAATTAGCCAGTAAACCAATTTATGTTAGCAGTAAGATATTCAATGAAAATCTGGTTGCAGTGCATAAGATCAAAGAAACACTAACTTTAAACAGGCCAGCATACGTGGGGATGTGTATTCTTGATCTCAGTAAGACACTTATGTATGATTTCCATTATAATTACATTAAACAAAAGTACGGTAACAAGGCTAAGTTGCTCTTCGCTGATACAGACAGTTTGACATATGAAATTGAAGCTGAAGATGTCTATAGGGATTTCTGGAATGATAAAGATAAATTTGACAACAGTGACTACCCTGAAAGCTCGCCGTATTTCAATAAGACTAATAAAAAAGTCATTGGCAAATTCAAAGATGAGACAGCAGGAGTACCCGTTTGCGAATTCATCGGTCTACGATCGAAAACGTATAGCTATATGAAAGATAACCAAAAAGGAGGAAAAACAGCAAAAGGAATCAAAAAGAACATAATCAAAAATAAAATCAAACATGAAAATTATAAAGATACTCTATTCAATAATAAACAGATATATCATAAAATGAAAACAATCAGAAGTCAGAACCATCAACTTGGAAGTTATGAAATCAACAAAGTATCACTCAGTTGCTTCGATGACAAAAGATATTTATCAAAAGATGGAATCAACAGTTTTGCCTATGGCCACTATGCCATCAAAAAGTAAATCCAAAGAAGTCATGACGTCACGGCACAGCTGTGTCGGTCTACAAACTTTAGCATAAACTTTTTAAGTAAAAATTGTCAGTAAACTTTACTTCAAGAATTTATAATAAGGAACTTGTTTCATTATGATTGGCTAGAAAAGATCATGCGACCGTCACGTGAGTTATAATAATAGCTATAGGTGATGACTCATTCCCTGTTTTCCGAGAATATCACGCTTGGTGGTTTCCGAGAATTTCAGATTAAACAACTATATATTTCCATCAGATTGAAAAATGTGCTGAAAATTAAATAACTATAAATTACTATAATCATTTATTTGAAAAGTGTGCTGAAACCGCCAAACACTATACTACTATTGTGTCTACAGTGTACTTTATCCATAATCAACGGGTTACCATTGTAACCCGATTAATTAGGAAAAGTTTATCTGAGTGATTATTCTGTCGAACTTGAGCGTGTTACAATGGTAACCCGTTCAAAAATGATGACAATCATCTCTCACATACTGAACTATCAATGACCTAAAAGTTTCGCTCTTGATGTATATAAGGAAAATAATACATTTGTGAAAAGAAAAGGTCCACATCATACCGTACGTTAAAGGCACTATACATTTGCTGTCATATTTAATGTTTAATGCGACAACCTCTGCTGTCAGTAACCTGCTGAACACGCACTGGCATTGAAGCGATTGTGCGGTTGATTATATCAACTGGAATGCTGCACATAGTTCGAATTATCCTGGCTTTGAACTTTTGCAAGGTTTCCTCAGTTATATTAAGCGCTATAAAAGCACCACTCTTCAGTTTGCATCGCACTTAATGGAAAATATTTTCGATTGGACTTCGGACTTCTCGGGGAAATTTGAATAAGAGACAAATCACAGTAACAATTCCACATAGCCCTTTTTGCATCGCTACTATTTTGCGACGGATCACCATCTTGCAACCACAGTGTACTTCCTTTTTTGTTGGCCTTGACAAATAATGAGTTAAAATGCTCCTCAATGAAATTCGCAAAGAAAGTACCCGTGAAGTAATCATATGATTCGCAAAGGATTATCCCTTCCGCGTACGGTATAGCTACCAAAAAACTTAACAACTGCACTTCCAGTTCCTTCTTTCAGACGGCCCTTTGCTGTGCAGCCGAATGATAATCCTTCGCCACATTTTCTCCAGATTCTTGCTTTAGTAACTCTCGCCACTTTCAATGAATTTCTTTTGAAAGTGAACGATATCCCATCCAAGTATAATGGCACTTTCCTATTCCAAACGTCTGCGGAATTACTGCAAAATGTAAAGCGCTTGGACGGATCTTGTTTTTTCATTAGTCCTTTCTTTCGTGTCTTTAAATAGTGAAATCCTTGGCGTTGAAGGAAGCGATTCACGGTTCGTTGGGAAACATCTCTAGAACTCACGCCGCTGTCCTTCTGGGATTATTTTCACGCAGTTTCTTAATGTTTCGAACAAGGAGACGTTGCTGTCGAACACTCAGTTTTGGGGGGCGTCCGGGCTTTTTTTCGGTCACTGAAATTTCGCTGATTCCCGCCTCGTACAACTATTCCGACGGATGACCACGAGATGCCACATGCCTTCCCGATGGCTCTTATACTTATGTCAGGGGTTCCTTCTCAGTTGAAAGACTTCAGATCGTACATCAGCACGGATAGGTCCTCTGAAAACTATTCTGATATCACCTCATTTTGTTCTAAAAATGCTCAACACAACTGTGAAATTAAAAAACTGTTTACTGAGTTCCTTTTGATACACTACTTTACAAGCCCCCATCTGTAGCAACACCATTTTTCCCGCTTAAATTCTGTTTTTTTTTATGATTGACCCGAATGCATAATTTCGTGACCTCCAATTATCACATGCAGACCTTCAACACGTCAGTCAGAAGGTAACATGGGTTTAATTAATTTACTGGTCCCACCAGGGAGTTTTTGTCCTTGCAGCTTGTAATAGGAAGGTGTATGATTTCTTTGCCCAGTATACCCAATTTGTACCGTGAAAATTGATGGTCAGCCAACGTCAGCTCATGCACTGTGCATTTATTGACAAAAATCATCAAAGTGGTTACATGATGAACTAAGGGTACCCCACCTAGTCAAGTTATGTTTTTATATACAAAAACTGCAAACAAAAATAACTTGCAACTCTTAAAACACATGCACAGTGTCATTTCACTAACTTGGAGAAAGCAAAACCTTACTTTTAGAAAACTGGGTTAGAGAACTTTTATTCATGGATAAATTAGGTGTCCTTCCCCAACTCTGTTAAGAAAATAATATAGAACTAAATTTTGGTTCTTTAACCTGCTTTTTATGTCCATGCAGTGACATTTATACAGGGCCTGGATATGTAAGAACTTATCACTGCCCAATATGCACTTTGTTTTTACTTATTGTTGGAGTACTATGGTAAGCTGTTGGGAACTGGTGTCCTCGCCTTCCCTAGTCACGCAAGTTAAGCAACACAGATAACAGTTGGGGACAAGACATGAGTAAGAGGGTACCTTTAACATTTTAAGCTATAATTCTGTATAGTCACATTTAACAGATTTGTACTCTATATTAAGCTGATGGGGTGTTCACCCTATCGAACAGGTTCAACCAAAACAGGATGAAAGAACACCCTTTTGATGATCAGAGAAACAATGAGAGCGAAGATTAGTGAGATGGAAAAGTGAGAAATACTTTGGCCTGGCATCAATATCACTGGTAAAATAGTTTACCACGTGAATGCTTTGGGAACAAAAAAAATGATTCAAACTCTCACACAAAAGAGCATACAAAGAAAGTGTTTTTTGAACATTCTCATTCTTTAACTGCTACAAGCAAAAAAATTGAAAATTATCAATACATTTTTTTCCAGAGGAAATAAAAACAAAATGGGTGATAAATAAACTTCAAGTCAACTCTCAACTCAATTGTCATCCTTGTAGCTATGTTACTGATGTGTTTTAAGCTACTTATCTCATTGGCCAAAATACAAGTCATGGTACTTGTATTATTAAACCACTACATATAAAAATGTGAGCTGTTGGATAGGGGCGCTCAATCTCATTCTTTTTTTTCCCAAATTATACAATTCACTGAATTGAGATCGAGTTGTGGTTTAAAAATTTCAAAATTAGTAAATACTAAATTCCTGGATGTTGAAATCTAATTTCTGGAATCATATGGAAACTTTATTGGCAAAAACCAGGTCCATTATTTGTTCCAGTTTTAGCTACACATTGTATGTGTGACTATCAGTATGTTAGAAATGTCACAGAAAGTCTTGTCTCCAACCGTAATTATAAGTGGTTGCAAATGGTTGCATTTGCCAGATATTAGGCAGTCAGTGAACCAAAAGAGCTAATGATTTAAAAGAAAGGATAATCTGTGACATCCTTTTACAGCACAATCAGTTGTAGTTTAAACATTTCAAGATCAGTAAAAAAATACTTAATTCCTGAAAATTGAAATCCAAGTTTCTGGTTCCAGAGCTTTTAATGTATTACCAATTAACTTACTAGGTAAATACCTTGCATTGAATCTCTGTCTTTTTCCAGTTTTAGTTATGACTATCTGACTGTGTTATAAATAGAATTGTCACAAAATATCTCGTCCTAACCACCAGTCATAAGCAAAAATAACGTGTTCATACAATATCATTAATGCCTATAAAGTTTGATACAGAATACCAGTATACAATATCAGGCAGGCAAAAAGTTACAGCTGATACAAGCATTACATATAGAAACATTTAATGTGTACTTTTAAATTTGAATTGTGAGACTTCTATCATTTAAGGTGCTGGCTTCAGCCAATGTTTTTTAGCAGAGAAACAGTAAAATTATATCTGAAACAAATAAGTTGCAGTTGCTAAATACAAGCATTATATTTGTTCTTCAGCCAAGGTTTTCTTTTCAGCAGAGAAGAGTTATTTCAGAAATAAAACCTGTTTAAAAGGTCTTCATTATGTTTAATATATAATTTTATTGTACAATGACTATTATTAGAAACATTCAATGAGTATACAAATTTTATTACATTGTATGCTACTCAAACAACTGGTTCCTTGACGATCTCTACCTAATCATGCAGGGTCTTTAAAGGGGGCCTCAAGGATCCTTGCAGGGACCTTGAGGATCCCTGCAGGGACCTTGAAGATCCCTGCAGGGACCTTGAGGATCCTTGCAGGGACCTTGAGGATCCCTGTAGGAACCCTTAGGATCCCTGCAGGGACCTTGAGGATCGCTGCAGGGACCTTGAGGATCTTTTGAAGATTATGCAAGATCCCTGAAGATCTTTATTAAGATCCTCCAGGATCTTTCATAAGATCCACACAAGATCCTAGTGCAGATCTTCAAAGATCCTTCAAGATCCTGTCAGGTTTTTCACCAGGGAGTAGCACCGTGCAGTTTAGCAGTCTTTAAAGTAGAATTTTGATGAAAATGTTGAGTGAAAGATGATTCTTGTTTTTGTCTTGGTACATGTACAGTTAGCTAGTAATTCCATCCACAGTAATGAAATATTTAATATTCACGACTTTTTCAACACAAAATGTTATCACTGAGTCCATGCGAGTTCATAACTGTTTCTTGGACTGCTGTTGATCTCTATGGAGACACTACATGAGTTTCTTGGAACAAAAAATGGCAGTCAACAGCAATTACAACCAAGCGACATGTAAAATTCAATAAAATATCATCAACAACAACAACAACAACAACGTTCTGTCCAGCTAATGTTTGTCCTTGCAAAGTACAGAAAAAAAAACAAGGTCAAACTGAAAGCATTAATACAGGGCTCTTGGAGCACAGCCTACAGCCAGTTCAAATAAGCTGTATGTACCTGAAGAAAATTCATTGAGCTGGGTCGCACAACCAACACAAACTCAGCCCACTTATGGCATCATCCATGCAGGATTCTAACCCAGGCCACATTGGTGGGAGGTGAGTGCTCTCACCATTATGCAAATTCCCTGCTCTTCAGCATGTAATATGCTAGCTGTTAATTTAATACAGTGTACATGCACAGAAATACACATTTAGCATATTCTTTAAACGTTATACATTAAGGACAACAGAAACACTTTTTCATCTCAATCAAAAGTCTTTCTCAGTGTACAGTATAGTTGATGATCAACTTTGAAGGTTTCGGCCGGCCTAACAAAATTTCCACTTCAACTCAAATTGAGTATGGACAGGATGCCTGTCATAAATATTAGGGAAAATTAGTCTAACTACATGTATTTGACAAGTCATGATCTGATAAATATTCAGGTGAACTGTAAACAGTTGTTCTTCAAACCCACAAAGTCTAAAACAAAAACATACATGTATACACTGTAGTGTGCACATGTGACACCAGCATGCTTAATGACACAGTGAGATGTGACAATATTGGCCTAATCGTAAAGTTGTATGCCTTGTATTGTAAAGTTGTATCAGGTGAAGTTTTTTATCTAGGCACAAGAATAAGGAATGGTGATAACAACACTCCTTTTCATCTCAGTGTCTATGATAAGAGGGACGATTTCTCATTTCGGATTTTCAATTTTCCTCCCGTGGACAGCAACATTCCCGCCAGTCCGGCCTATGGTGTTTTCATATCTCAATTAGTGAGATATGCTAGACTTTGCACATCGAAATTGGATTTCATTGATAGACTTCACCGACTTTCATCACATCTCCTTCACCAAGGCCTCAAATCTACCCTGCTTCGTAAATCGTTAACTAAATTCTTGAAATGCCATGGTGCTATCGTTGAGAAGTACATGTATGGTGCTACACTACAGGAGGTGAGATTAGCAATCCAGAGATGAGATTATATCCTTTATATTATCCTGACGCCCAAATTTAAGATCTTTGTTGCTTCCATTCATTCGTTTTAATGCAAGTGTGCGCGCGCAATTTTCTTGAAGTTGTGCACGTGCTTGCTTATTTAGTTTACATGTGCTTACCCACACGGATTTTTTGGTATTATTTAGATATGGTGAAAATATGCTTTTGATATGTGATCACATACCAGTAATATACAAAAAGCATAACGTTTTCATACACAGAAACATACGTTATACATATCTCAAGAGGTACATTTTTGATATTTTTTACTCTCAAATTTCGACATAGATGTTATATCTTAAACATACCAAATACATACACTCCTAAATACAGATTTTTTGATATTATTTAGATATGGTGAAAATATGCTTTTGATATGTGGTCTCATACCTTTTTCATACACAGAAACATATGTCATACATACCACAAGAGGTATGTTTTTGATATTTTGTACTCTCAAATTTCGACATAGATATTATATCTTAAACATACCAAATACATACACTCCTAAATCTCTCCAAAACGTACACAAAATAATATCAAAAATGATGAAATATACAGACCCTGAAGCATACCTTCTACATATCTCTGGCAGCTATGTTTTTGGTATTAATTTTAGATAACAATTTAATAAATAAATACTGCATGTATCCCTTTATTAAATATGTTCTTGGTTTATTTTTGGTATGTTTAAGATATACTATTACACTTATTTGTTCTATTAAGCTATACAAATTATACACGATGTATATCTTAAACATACCAAAAATACACCAAGAACACCCTCTTATCATATACTCTAAAATGTATACACCTTACCACAGAATATGTTAATGGTATGCACAAGTCAATTAAATTGCAACCATTGTATGACACGTTGATCATTAAATGCAGACAAAATTCACTATTTTGAAGTATTAAATCACCCAGGCCTGTGTTTTAGCCATGAAAGCAACTATGAGATCTGAGGCTGTCCAACAATTTTATTTACAATAAGCAAATTACACTTCACGCAAATACCGGTAACTTCAAATCAATGAAATGTGCGTGTCAATGGAATTTGTTTTTCCAGATTTTTACATACACAGTATCTGGCAACATTAAACGTAGTTGTCTAAATGACAAATTTTGAATAAATTTCTAATATTATTGTCAAAAATATAAAAAATGTTAAAATAAAGGTTTACAAACTTGTATAATTATTCAAGGGAAAGCTGATCTAGAGATTACCTATACATCTGAATTTTAAAATTTGCACAAACTGGAACACAAATGAGAAGAAAAGAGGCAAACAGCGGACTTAGCTTATTGATTTAATTTTTTGCTCTGTTCAGGGAGCTTCCTTTTTCTGTCTGTGGATGAGGTGATGCCAACAATATGCCGCTCCAGCTAGTTACATGTATAATGTACTTTTGCTCCAGGATGTCTAAAACAAAAATAAGATTTCTTCAATGATCATGACCATTTGTAAATTACACGTAGCAATTCTAGACTGGTTTAGTCATTAATTCACTAGATCTAGTCAAGAGTACTCAGGATAATTTAAGACCTACCAAAAAATGGACTTGGAATAGCTCGATCTCAGTACTTTTACAATAACCTCATGTTCAAAATATTCAGGTTGAACTACAGTATGCATAGTTTGTGCTGGTTTGGGCACATGATATTCAAGGGGTTTTCAAGAAGTGTTCATAGCAAGTTTACTTTCTCTTGCACTATGTTTTGAATTGTTTTCATTGTTTGATAGAAACTTTAAAAAAGTCCATCCAGATGAAGCATGGAACACAAATTTACCTACCGACTTTGGTATAATCCTATATTGTTTCCCATCCGAACGAAAATCAAGCACTCTCAGCAAGGGCTTTTGAAGTGCCCTTGAAATCTAAAATGAAATTTCAGGACTTTTCAAGGACTTCAAGGAGTAGCACGAACCCTGAGTATGTTGCCCAGTATCTGATTACTACAGTTTAAAACTGCTATAACTTTCCTTCCTCAATCTGAAATTTGGCCCTCAGACAGTCGATTTAGTCTATAATATGATGAAAAAAGGTCTACGTTTTTGCCTTTGTATCCGTCATGATATTTGCATTTCTGCAGTGCCCCTTTGTTGCCCAGTATCCGACCAAACAACATAAGTAAACGTAACTTTCTCACTGATTCATGGAAAACATCCTTGGACAAGCCAAAGTCACAGTTTGCCAGCTCAATCAGCCAATCTGTTAAATGTTTTTCCTCAATTTTTAGGAAGGAGAGCCCTTCCAGCAGTCATAGTTTGCCCTCCCACCCAGTATGTCCACTGATGCTGTGTTTATTCCCCACTTTTGGGCTCCTTGCAAGTACTTAATCTGCCTTCACTAAAACCTCTCATTGCTTTGAGAAATATATCAGAGTAATCGCTTTCATTGGGCAGCCTTTTGCGATGCCATATACTAGAGTCAATAGAAAGGTCTGAATGACAATCCCATTTTAACTTCCGCTTCCCTAAAATGCAGTCTTGTGAAACAAACGCATGGACCTATGAGTAAAATTAATTACCCAGTGGCCAATGGTCAATTGGGTGTGATTGTTCATGAAATCAATTGACTGTTGGACATCGGGTGAGTAAGTAATTTGACTCATAGGTCCGTGTAGGCCGAGTCGCCAAGCCATATTTGAAAATGATTAGGGCACTAGACATTTGAATCAAGACTCTTTAGACGGTCTCAACGGAGAAGATTCTAGATATTATTCAGGAATAATTCCCTCTCCATGTTAATGGTCCTCCTGAGCCTACAATGGATGTGTTCTGTTACCATCTGCCGAGGTCCACGTGAAATTTCAACGTGATTGGAGCCTTTGGAACGAGTTTATGGCTGTTTTCCGTCAGTGGATCCGGTGAATTCCTCTGGCAGACTACCCTGCCATAATATTATATTGGGTACATTTTCAGAGAGAGAAGCCGTTGCAATAGAATCTCCACGAAATCTGTTCAAATCGACCAAGAAATCAGACAGGACACAAAAGGAACTATGAGAGAGGTCAGGTGAGAACATTTTACTGAAAAATCATTCCTAATTTTGCCTTCAAATTCGATACCTTTTCCCCGTTCAAACCCTTGCAATTTCACTGTTATCCAAAGGTCACCTTGATGCTCAAATTACGTGACGCGCGCCGCTGTTTGCGTTATAACCGTCAACACAAATTGTGGAGCTTATGATTATATAGCCAACATTTCACTCACCTGAATAGAAATGCGCCTTCTGCAAGTGTTTTTCAAGCTAAAAGCCCACCAAACCTTGGATTTAAAAGGTGAAATGTTGGGCTTCCTTTCGGAATACTTCGTTCGAGGGAAATTAATAAACGCATCGCTTTAATTGAAATTATTTTGTAACTGGTCGGATACTGGGCAACATACTGTACCGATTCAAAGACCTCAAGACACGACTGTCGCCGCGATGGATAACGCTGTTCAGCTCGAAGAGCACTAGATGTTATGCGATGCTTTTGTTATTTCAGGTTTTACTGTGTCCTTGACAAGTTACGGATTTTTACAGTTCATCCTTTTGTGTGCACTTACCAAAACCTTTCATTGGCTTGCCTCGTACCGGCTGATATATCCACGGTGATGCCTTCATTTAGTTGGACGTCGGAGCCACAAACTTGCCTTTTGTTTACTACGCTAACGCTGTTTTCCACTGATCAACGAAAAACACAACTTCGCGAAGGGAAAGAAAGAACAATTATTCACACAATCGAGCAAAAGAAAAGACTATTCAAAGACGGGCGCCAAAAGAGAATGAATAGAGGTTCTTTGTTTAGTAAAAGCACGAGGATAGTCACGTGAAAATTCGCTCGCTATCATTGGCTGTTGCTGTGTAAAGTCCGCTGGATTACCTGATTGCAGTCTTCAAAGAATCTTGTGCCTTACCGTGGAACTTGTAATTCGCTTTCCTCCGGCAAATATCTAACTTCATTTGCCTCTTTTCCACTGAATTGTTCAGACCTTGGGGATATGAATCCAATTTCTGCATGGCGGAGATTTCGCCAAAAACACGCTTCGTGAAGACTCGTGAAGACTTGTCTTTAGTGGAGGATAAAAACATGTTTCAGATGACCCATTTGTCCTCGAATATCATTTGATTTGTGTTCACGGTGTAGGTGAGAAAACTCCATCGCTTATAAACGCCTGATTTTACGTTTATTTCATTTCAAAGGACTTTATAAATTTAACGTTTTAAGTTTCATGAGTTTTTTGACAAGTCACTGAGTAAATTGTGTGACTTTAGGCCGCTTTAGGATTATGTGATTTTAGGGTGGTATTTTATTGTAAGCTTAAGCTTAACTTATATATATATTTGTCTTTTGTAAATGACTGTAACCATAACATCATCGTATTTTACAAATAGGCAGGTATTACCAAATCAGTTTCAATAATAAAGTACTTTGTTAAATGCAGGGCTCCTTGTGGCAATTCATCATGTATTGAGGCACTCACTTGCAGCTGTTGTTAAAAAGTTTGAGAGAATTAATTAACACCAAAAAGGCGATTTTCTCTGACAATATTTCCGCTCCCAAGGCAACAATTGAGCACCTTGTAGCAGTCAAGTCTGACAACAGGCAACTGCATTGCATTCATGTAGAGCAAATACTTTACAAAAGCTTTTTAATTGATACTGGTGATCCTTCTACAGTATATACCTAGGTGTTGCACCCAACTCATTGGAAACATTTTAATGGTATTACTCTCCCTGTTGAATAGCATATTTCTGTATGCATGAGTTATTAACATACATTTTTGGTATGTTGTACACCCAGAAACACCAAAGTACACTTTTGATATGTTTTATGTTATATATAATTTTTGTATGTTACATAAATTATTAAAATACATTTGAGGTATGTTGTACACTTAGAAATACCAAGTACACTATTCATATGTTTTTTCTACAGTTAAGGTACTCACTAAAAGCTATGTATTTGGTATGTTAAAAAAGAGACAGTTAAATTACACTTTTGATATGTTTTTGTTACTCTCCTGGTATGCCTCAAAAATACACTTTTGATATGTAATACTAAAAACATACCTCATAATGACAGGTATATCAAAAACATATCAATAGCAACTCTAAAGCATATCAAAAAATCCGTGTGGGTAGTTCGTTATTTAGTTCACGTGTGCTTAGTTCGTTATTTAACGTACTCCTATTATTTTACATTGTTTTCCTTGCTAATATGTATTGTCAATAACTGTGCTCAGTGTGGGTGGCTCCTCCTAAAATGTCCTGCAATTGGTATAGGATTTGATGGAGCCAAAACCGATTGTGGAATTGCACACATTTTAGGTATCCTACTGATGAACAGTTATTACATGCAGATATTATTATTTTTTAGAAGCAACATTTGTTTGCGGTCTGGTACCTTTGAATTGCAAACGGTTGGTAAGCAGTAGACATGTCCATGAAATTACCTAAACTCTTACAAGATCAAAAGTACCAATGACTGAATGAACTTTCCTGACAAGTTCAGAAGTACATGTATATCATTTACACTGTAAGTGCCAGCTAGCCTCATTGGTTTAGGTACTGAGTAGAGAATGAAGCTTCAATTAAAGCCACAAAACAGTAGATGCTGCCACAATCAGGTATCCTGTTTTCACTTTTGAATAGCAATAGTCTAGTGATTGTTAAAAATAGAGCCTAAAGATACTAATCATTATTTTCATGACTAAAATTATAGACTATTCTATACAATGTACTTTAACCTGTCAATAGCTGTTGAGACTCTCCACAACAGAGAATACACTGTACTGACAGTAATTTTTTTTTTCCATTGCAAAGAAAAATTCAGGACCTTTTTGAAGCAGTTCCATATTAATTTCTAAAAACAATAAACTAGAACTTGTCCAACTTGCAGATCACAATAATTATTCCCTTTTGGTCACTAAAACAAAGAAAACCCTATGATGTATAAAAGGGGCAGTGCAGCAGAAAATAAACCGGGCCTTGGCAGTGGAAGGCAAATACTGCAGAAATCTAATGAGAAGGTCAGTTTAACAACATGAAAGTAACCAATTGTTTTAGCAGTACCTGACAGAATCTCTCTAATGACTTGTAACACTGTAATTACCTTACTGTTTCAGCTTTTGGTTGTTTTCACTATGAAACCAAAACCCATGAAAATCTCATTATTTTTTTCACAGTATTTTCATGGTATTTTCAAAACTTTTTCATGGGGTTTTCATTGCCAAATTAATGGTTTTTTCATGGGGTTTTTTACCATGAAATTGCCATGAAAAAAACATTAAAAATACCATGATAATCCTGTGAAAACCAGCAGATTCATGACCCATGAAATATTCAACATTTTGTAAAAGGCCATGAAAAAGTCATGAAAAGGCTATTAAATTTTAATGGCACATGGTATGGTATTTTAATGATGCTGAAAAACCCATGAAACACCTATGAAAAACCGCCATGGAAAAAGCATTAAAAAGCCATGAAAAACCTGTGAAAACCAGCAGATTCATGGCCCATGAAATTTTCCACATAATGGAAAACCCATGAATTTAAATGAGCATTTTCATGATGTAAGTTTCATGGGTTTTTCATATGTGAAAAAACAACCACAGCCCCTGAAAATCCCTTGAAGGTTTTCATGGCTTTTCCATGGTTTTTTTTAACCCCATTTGAAGGTTGTCCATCACATTCATGGGGAAGGTGATGCCACACAAGAACCATGAAAATTCCATTTAATTCTGAATGCAATAAAACTGAAAAACATACCTTGACTGGAAAATCTAAGACCTTTATGGCCATTAAATTAATAAATAAATGCTAGGATAAGTCTTTAATTGATGAAAGCAAAGGATAAAACAGATTTGAAGCTGTCCAACAATTTTATTTTAACAATACGCAAATGACACGTTACAGACAAATCACGTCAAACTATTGAACTACATGGGCCAAAGAGATTTTTTTTCAAAAGTTTTACGTACACAGTATCAGGTAAGTTTTAATGTTAAGCGTAGTTGTCCAAATCACAAATTTATATAATAATTAATAGTGTCATATATATTTCAAAAATGTAAAAATTATGTTTCAAACTTGTGCATTCAAGGGAAAGCCGATCTTGAGATTTGTACATGTGAATACTAAATTTACATGAACCGGAACAAGATGAAAGGAAAAACGGCAAACAGTGGACTTAGCTCATTGATTTAAATTTTGTATTGTTCAGGGAGCTTCTTTTGCTGTCCGTGGATGAGGTTGTCAACATGTCCCGCTCCAGCTTGTATTTTTTATTCATGTCTGAAACAAAAATAAGGCCTGTTTCAAACGTCACGCTACTGTCGTGCCGATTTAATAAAACTTAAATTGAATTTAGTGTCGAGCCAAAATATTCAAAAACCAGCAAAACAAGTTACCTTGTATCCAAAATGCTAAACATACACATTTTTATTAACAAATTACATGTAGCGTTGTTCTAGACTGGTTTAGTCATGAATTCATTAGAGTACTCAAGATAATTTAAGATCTCAGCTAGACCTAGCGAATAACTGACCTGGGCCCGGTTGTTCAAAAGCCGATTAACACTAATCCAAGATTAAGAATTAACCAAGGAGTTTATTTCTCTATCCACAAACGTTGTTCAACGCTGATATTCTGCCGAATTTTAGATTAGAAGACGTCAATACTGAAAAGCAAAAAGCACCAAAAGAAACTTTCATCCAAAACTTAAAAACTGCAACCAAAGTTTACGCTAATCCTGGATTAAGTTAATCGGCTTTCGAACAACCGGGCCCTGATCTGTAGTTTTACAACAGTTGAACTACTGACGATTTGAAGGCCTGACAAGATACGAATGGCGGCCGCGATGGATTACACTTTGCCGAGGAGCACTCTGATGATCTTGTTCACAGTTTTACTGTGCCGTTGACAAGTTACGGGCTTTTATAATTTAAGAACTGTTCCTATTTATAATAACAGAGTAAGCTTATTTACTTACCAAAAACATTCAAAATTCTCGATTTCAAAATGGCTTGCCGGCCTCTAGTCTCCTTCGCAGCCGCTCGGGCCGGAGTCACGCAACGCTCCCCGTCCCCACGCGGCTGCTTCAAACCGACATACATTCCTTTCTCAGAAATAAACCAATCAATGTGTGGCTTTCATTTTCTTGCGAATGTTCGCGCCTTAACTTTCAACCAATCACCTGGCTTCTTTTATTTGACCAAATGATGCAGTTCTTGCAGTAACAAAATGGCGG
The DNA here is from genome assembly GCA_016490735.1 of Pachyseris speciosa. Classification (NCBI taxonomy): domain Eukaryota; kingdom Metazoa; phylum Cnidaria; class Anthozoa; order Scleractinia; family Pachyseridae; genus Pachyseris; species Pachyseris speciosa. The sequence continues at coordinate 13,255 of JAEMWC010001656.1, read as the reverse complement.
ATCTCGAAGAAGCGTTCAATCTTGTAGCGTCAAAATTCGGCATATACAGGCTTTAAATTCGCATCAGCAATTAGCAATATCGAAGTTAATTGAAAGGAAAAAGGATATTTTCGTTAATTTGCCGACTGGATTCGGAAAATCTCTGATTTTTCAAGCTTTGCCGTTAGTCATCGACCACGTATCAAGTCAGCCAGGCCACATTTGTGTTGTTGTGTCGCCTTTGCTCACTCTAGTGGATGATCAAGTGGAGTATTTGAGAGGCAAGGGAGTTACAGCGGCCAGCATTAGCTCTTGCACTGAAGAGGAGGCGACTTTGATAGAAAAGGGAAAGATTTCTGTTGTCTTTGGCTCCCCAGAAGCTTGGATCCAAAACGAACGGTGGAGAACAATGCTTGGAAATTCTGTGTATTCCAAAAAATTATGTGCTTTGGCCATCGACGAAGCCCACGTAATAAGGGAGTGGTAAGTGGAGTCTGTATATATTTTAATTCTTAGCACTCCACTATGCCTTATAAAATTTTAATCTTGCTTTGCAACGCGAATTGATCGAATACCATCCTTTTCATTGTTTTTGTTGCAGTTTAAATTTTTCATGGTTATTGTTTTTTCTTTTACAGGGGGACATCCCAAAGCAATAAGATGGCTGCGTTTCGTCATTGCTATGGAAAGCTGTATGAGTTGCGGTCCCTTGCTCCAAATACCCCAATGGTTGCATTAACAACAACAGCAACAAAGCTCACTGAAGACACCATAAAAAAAGTTCTCCTAATGCAGAATCCATTGGACTTTACAAGGTAAATCTTACCTATTCAGTTACAAAGATGAACAAAGATTGTGACCTCGAATTATTCTTTGAGTGGCTTGTAGAAGACATCAGGAAATTAAAAGATAAGTGTGACAGGACCATAATCTACTGTCAGACCATAAAACAGTGTGGGATTATCTATGGAATGCTAAGAGGACTATTAAGGAAAGACTTACTCATTGAGAAGACAAGCACTGGTGAAAAATTGCCCTTAGTAGAGATGTTGCATTCATGCACCCCAGCCACAAACAAGAAAAACATTTTGACCTCCTTCCAACATGAGGATGGGTTCATAAGGGTCCTAGTTGCAACTATAGCATTTGGCATGGGAGTCAATTACAAAGCTGTTCACAGGATCATCCATTATGGGCCATCAAAGAATATTGAAGCCTTTGTTCAAGAAACTGGGAGAGCTGGACGTGATGGCCACCAGAGTAACTCATTTTTGTTGTATCATGGCATGCTTTTGAATCATGTGGAGGGAGACATTAAGCTGTTTATTAAATCAACTGATTGTCGAAGAAAAGCAATTCTGGAACACTTCGACGATGATAATGAGAGGCCTCTATTGAAACATCTCTGCTGTGATAATTGCGCCAATAACTGTGACTGTGGTTTGCCAGAATGTAAAACTTCACTTCAATATCCTGTGTCTGTAGATGCAAAGAGTAGCAGAAGTTCAAGCAGGACAAGAGATATTCAACCACTACAGAGGGAGCATGTAAAAAGATGCCTGATAAAGTATCACAAGTCACTCTTAGTTGATTTTGTAGGCATGGCTGCAAATGCAAATCTCAAAACATTGACCAACATTCAATTCATGCTGGGATTTGGAGATCTTCAAATTTCACAGGTTCTTGATAACCTGGAGCACATATTTGAAATGTCTGATGTTTACAGAATAGTGGAAATCTGGCATAAAAGGCATGCACAAGAGATTATGCGAGTAATTGGTGAAACTTTTCATGACACAAATGTCAACAGCAATGATGCTTATGATGTCAATGATGATGACGATGATGACGATGATGTTGTTTTCAGTGAGGATCTACTTGACGAGTGGAGTGACATTTTACTTGATGATGAACTGTTTGAAATGGTCATGGACAACATTTCACTTTCCGAGATGGATACAAGTTCTTTCCTTGGCAATCAACCCAATGATTCATGTGATGTAGATATTGTTGATGATGACAATGATTTGCTTACAGCTTTTGCAGGAACATCTGGTGTGTAATTATTTATTATTAATAAATAATTAATATTGAGTGGACATTTAATTGACCCTATTCAGGATTAGTAAATTACTGGATTATTCCAGTATCTTAAACTACCCCACCCCTCCCCAAAATAAAAGGTTTTTACAACATTGTAGAATAGTGTTAGTTTTCTTTTTATAAGAGATTCTAGTAGAGGATTTTACAAGATAGTATTGTCATAATTTATAAAGACTAGAAAATCATATTTTCACCCACACACAGTTGTGGATTTTCACTGCTTGCTTAAAACCAGGGTCTATGAAACTGATCAGAGGCCTTAGTGATAAAACAACCTATTAACAATCACCATTAATATCTAAATTTAGGATCTGCATCAAATTAGATCCTTTGTATTTTGCAATTTTATAAAATGTTACTTTGCAGATTTGTTATTCTCAGACCCTTAAAGTAATCATGTGTTCTTCATTGTAATATTTTTTCAATAAAATCTCTATCTTATTAGTCTCCTTCATACATGTAGCTGCTTGGGCTGGTGTAACGCAATGCTCCTCATCCCCACGGCCTGAATGGCAACAAAGGAGACTAATATCTTATTGAATATTATTAATTCAGTAAACAATCAAACAGATCAAAATAACTGAAGGGTTATTCAATGGCTGTCAGCTAAATCTATCTCTTTTCTTAAAAACATTTACAAGCTAGAATAAATGTAGTGTCTGTGTACTGCGTATCTTTTGTGGTTCAAGTTTACAGTATGTCTACTTAAATGAGTAAAAAAATACTGCAAGATGTCCAATTTTGATTACTTCAGTAAGAAGATGAGCGCTAAAAACTTTGCCATGTTTTATCAGATTTAAAGACACTCAAGAAGCAACATCCCTTGTATTTTTTCATGAAATGTTAGCAAGTCTTTGAACCATGGATTAAAGTTTTGAGGACTTCCTTTTCGGTATGGTAATGCAGGATGAGCATGAAACAAGAAAATTAATGTTTAAGGCAAGCATAACATAACAATAATATTATTATTGTTATCTACCTAGGCTTTCACTTAACAAAGCAAGGACTGTGATTGGTTGATTCTTGGTCATGTGTCCCTGATCAAATACAAATGATTGTGTCCTGACCCCAATGCAATTCTGCAGTTGTTGCCCTGTCAGTTTTTTGTTTCTTTCTTTTGCTGTGACTGTTGAAGGGAAAGACTAAATATTTAACAAAGCAGTTAATGTGTGGTCCCTTGGGAAGCTAGTTAGTTTTGTTTTCCCTCGAGCCCTGATGTTTCCCAAGACAAAGGACTCGAGGGAAAACAAAACTAACTGTTTCCCCCAGAACCATACATTATAATTTATATTATTACTGATCCACAGTCAAAGCCATGAAACTGCTATATTGGGGAGAGGATTGCGGTTTTGAAAGATAGAATCCTCAATGAAATGATTCATCTAGCACGTGAGCCCAGGTGGATATTTCTTTTGTGCTTGTTGATCCATTTATACAGACTTGATAGATCCAGATCTTCAAGTCTGTCCCTCTTAAAGTCATTGAACGTTTGGTAGTGCCGCCCATCAGTTTCTGCGAAAACATCCAAGTCAACAGCCCTGTTAACAAGTTCTACTATGTCTTTATCAGGTGAACCTTCTGGATGCTTGCCTGAGTGGGTTTGTCTGTTCAAACTGCCATCAAGTTTGTCTAAAATGGTCCGTGTTGCATTCTCTGCTTTGCACACTCGCGAAATTGCAGACTCTGTCAAATTAGGCCCCAAATTTCTTATCCCTTGCTTAACAAAATTGTTGCTGTGTTCCATGTCTTCATCAAGGGGGATATTTCCCCCTTTCACACCGTGATTGTTCACAAATCGGTTCCAAATAAACCGCTCCCTGTCCCTCTTTGACAACAAGGCATGAACTAAGAAGAACTGGTATAAAATCTCAAGTGCATATTTGGTGCTCTTTGATTCATCAGCTCTACAACAGAGAAGAAAGTATTTATACTGCCGCATGACTCGTGCACCGTCACCTTCCTTTATGGCATCAAGGAAATTGAAAAATAACATGGCATCAGTCATAAGAGCACAGTTATAATTATTGTAGACATCATCACCGTTGTGTTGTTTGTCTAAGGATGGTGAAGGCATAGCAGTGGTAAGCTCAACAGGAGGTTCATCAGCAACAAATGGTGGATCATGAATAAGTTCATGAGTATTCCTTCTCTTCTTATATTTGTATTTCTTGTTACATCCAGGAAACCTACATGGAAACTTGTTATCATCTGTAAGCTCTTGCTGTTGCAACAACTGCTGTTTTTCTTCAGCAGTAAGGATGCGGTCCACCAAATTACTACTGTCTTGGAAAATGAAACCATCAACCACCTTGGCAGCAAGCTCATGCAGCAATTCGAGTTTCTTTGATTTCTGGAGGTTTTCAATATTGGGAGGTAGAACAAACTTGGATGGTTTCCCTGTTTTGTTCTCAAGTCCCAACACATTCATGCCAGCAGCAATAACCCTGGACTTCAGCACTACTGATAAGAAATCCCTGTCTGCTCTGTATGCTGACTTGACATCACTGCAAACATTTCTCCTGTTTATCACTGTTCGGTCCGCAAACATGGTACACTGGTCAACAGCTGAAGAGGCACTGTAGAATCTTGAGTAGATCAACTAAAAAAAAAAATAACCTAAATAAATAATAATGCTGTCCATAAGTTGGTCAAGACATGCTATTACAGTCTTAACCATAGTTCAGCTCACTTCATTTTACTCTCACTAAATAAGATTAAATTAAATCTACAGAGTATTCCCTTAAGTAATAAACTATTAAAAGAAGAAAAGACAGAAATCATTGGCTTTTGAGAAAGTGGGAGGTGGATTAAGAGGACCATACATGTAGCTTTTGAGCTAAGCACCGCAGATATTGCATAAAAGATTTAGGTAAGATGAACAAAACATGGCTTTAAACATTAGTTATTGGGAAATTATCTTCTAAGAGTTCAGCAGAAGTTATCTGTATATTTCCTTCTTCATTTACAAATACATGTAGCTCTGAATTTCAAAAGTTCACCTTTACAGTATTATATTCTCTCATCAATTTGGTAAGTAAAAAAATGAGAATTGAAGCATATCTGGTGATGTGCATACCAGATCATAATAATTGGCCCTCCATCATGTTTTAAATGGACTTGACTGTAATTCAAGTACACCAATATGGACACTTACACTTAGCAATTTCACTGAGGCATGCCAATCCCCGAGTTGCAAGTGAATTCCATCCAAGCGATCCTGTGGTGTTAGTCCATTTGCCACTGAAGCTATTACATTGACAGCTCTTTCCACTGTCAACTGATCTCCTGAAAACAGCTGTCCATCCACTCCAATGGCTGCATCACTAGACTTGGGGAGATAGGTGTGGAACATTTGCAAAATTGCCAGCATGTCCTCGTTAATATTCTCATCCTTGAATATAAGTCCAAGGGGAATCTGTTGGGAGAAACAAACATCAGTTGGAAATACAATATTTTAGAGATAAAGATAACAGTGTACACTTTCTTAGAAATTGTATTTAAAAAGTGAATTCTTAATAGAAAACATTTCAACAGACATTAAGCATTCATTTCGAACTGAGAGGCATGAATTACAAACAACAGGTTTATATTTTTCAGCCAGGCAAATTGGTTAATTTATGCAATAAGAGCTTTTCAGTGATAGTATTAGTATTATTTTATGAAAGTTTATAGAACTTCAAAAGTAATGACCCCATGATTCCCCATGTTTACTTTACTCCAAAGAATCAACATTTAAATGATATATTGCATACCTTTTTGGACTTCTGAGACATCTCCCTTGTGTACCTATGTGGTATGTGGAATATGCAAGCATCCTGCAGTGGCTTCAAGACTTCAAAGTATGAGACTAAAATTCTTGAAGTCAAAATTATGTAGTCCAAACGTTGATTCTGCTGATCATACAAATTGGGAAGAAATCTGGTGTTTGGGATATTTACAATATCCTCAGGATCAGTTTTTCTGGCATCAAGGGAGTTGCCAGAAACTCGGTTTTCCACCATTTGGTGGTTGACCCAGTGGTAGTCTTGATTCTGGTTATCCTTAGTCATATTCCTTCTCTTTAACTGAAAGTCAAGGTTGTCAAAGGATATGACGAATCCAGGATGAAAAGACTTCCTCAATTCATGCTCCTCCCGTGTGGCAGCCATCAATTCAGGTGAAGTGATTACAGCCATTCCAAGGTTTTCCTTAATTGTTGAAATCCTGTCCTTTACTTTCATTAGTTTGGTATTTTCTTCTGAAATCTGGTCTCTGGCAGTGATTAGATCTGCATCATGATCCTTCCCCAGTTCATCAAGCTTACTAAGTATGCTCGAGTTGGAATTAGTAAGTTTGAGCTTGTTGAGCCTGGAAATAGTAGCCTATTTAAAGAAGAATATTAAGTGCATGTAAGAGTGGAAATAAGATCTTTTCGCTCTTGCCACCTAGATTACATGTAGCTGTGGCTATTTGCAGGTAGGTCAAAATGCTGCCCAATAAAGTTTGAACTTGTTAAGTTCAAGTAAGGCAATCAGTTGTGCCAATAACAATATTATTAATAATCGCCTAAGCACACTTTGAGTGTTTGTTAACACAACCATTCACTGTACACAAGGGGCAAGACTAAATTAATGTTTTAAAAATAACTTTATCCTTGTGAGATGAAACTGTTTTGGCTTGTACAGTGTATTTGGTTCTGTGTTGACAAACATTGTAAGAAAGTATCTAACAATATTGGAAAACAGAGATATTGATAGCTCATGTTGTTTTCCAATTTTATCCTTATGGTTTCCTTTCTTTTCATTTTAAATGTCTGGTGATGAATTTAACACAAAAAAACACTATGCACCAAGGATAAAATTAAAACAACAAATTTTACATAATTTTACAGTGAAGACCATGTATTTATACAATGTATTTTCTAAAAAATATTTTATCTTCCCCTTCTATTCCTTCTTATTCCACTGACCCACTTCGATTCTGCCCGATAAACACAGTATAAAAAGAATCAAAATTACCTCAGCAGCTTTGCTCTTCAACAAAATCCCCATCGCAGCTGCAGTTGCGTTCATTTCACGATTTCTTTGTTTCAGGAGTATCGATCCTGCAAGTGCAACACTTCCAAACCAAGTGCCTTTACGGTTTGTTCGGCTGGCAGTGTTCAACAGGAACGCGTAAAATATTGGCGCTCTTTCTTGCCATTCTTCGCACAACTTTTGAAGATCAAAATTCTGCAAATCTTCCTTGCTTGTTTTTCTAAGCAATGACGCCCTGCTCTTGCCGCATAACCCTGAAACTTCCTTTGACACAGCTTTTATTACACTGGAAACGACATGAATTCGCACTGTTGGGCAATTCATGACAGCCTTAGCGATTTGGGAAGGGACTCCGTGAGCTAATGCCTTACCAAGAGTCTGGTAGGAGCCAAACAGGGTTTTGTTCAAGTTTTTGCTCGGATAATGTACATGTAACTTTACAATGGTGCTATCAGAGCATCCAGGTTTTGATAAATGGAAGTCCTTCGGCACGTTGCGAAGATCGCCATGAACATCACCCTGACTGTCAGAAAAAGCATTATTCATGGTTTGAATGGGTGAAATTCCGGTAAAGAGGAGTGCTTGTCTGCTTGATGGAACAGGAGTCGACTGAGCTAGCGGTGGACGTGTAGTATAAGAAGTACAAGCGGCAGGATCGGAATAAACATGTGAAGTTTCCGTAGAGAACCGAAGACTTTTCGCAGCACTCACACCTCCATTGTTGATCGGATCGTCTCTGTTTTCATCGCGTGCAAGTCTTTTTTCCCTCAGCTGCTCTCTATTTCTAAAGGCAGTCAGCAGTTCCTGTTTGATTTGTTGAAGTTTTTTCGCTGCTCTTTCGTATTTAGTCAACTGCTGAAAACACTGTCGGCAAACAAACAAATTACTGTCCTCGTGGTATTTCTTTACGTCAAATTCCAGCGACGATCGAATTATTCCAGCTAAATCAGTGGACGTTTTACCAAATATATAGACCTTATTTTTACTGGTAGGGATAGATGAACAAATAAAACACTTATTGCTGCTTTCCACGACTTTCTTAGGCGTCTCTCCCATCCCTTTCCATAACACGTCGCATGCCAGGGTTTTCCCGCGAAAGAAAACACAACCTCTCCTGTGATTGGTGCAGCGTATACAATGACAACAAAACGAGGGCTCATTGGTCCGAGCAAACAAAAGCGCAAAACAAAGGGAAAGGAATGTATGTTGGTTTGAAGCAGCCGCGTGGGGACGGGGAGCGTTGCGTGACTCCGGCCCGAGCGGCTGCGAAGGAGACTAGCCGCCTCTAAATCCACGGTGATGCGTTCATTTCCTTTCACATCGGCGCCACAATCTTCAGCCTTTCGTTTACTATAATAACGTTGTTGTTATTCACCCTGTAAACCACTCAAAAAACCATCTATGCGAAAGAAAAAAAATACAATTATTCGCACGATAGACCAACCGAAAACACAATTCAAAGATGGGCGCCAAGAGTGAATGAATAGAAGTTCTTTGTTCGGTGAAAAGCGGTTAGCACTTGTTCACAGGGATGGAAAGGACCTTTAGGGTCAGGGTTAGGGTTAGGGTTAGGGCTAGGGTTAGAATTGCGGTTAGGGTTAGGTTAGGGTTATTAGGGTTAGGGTTAGGGTTAGGTTTTTGGGGTTAGAGTTAGAGTTAGGTTTAGGGTTGGGACTAGCATAATTAATGAGGTCCTTTCCATCCCTGTGAACGAGTGCTAACCGTGAAAAGCACGAGATAGTCACGTGAAAATTCTCGCACTATTATTGGCTGTTGCTGAGTAACATCCACTGGACTACTTGATTGCGGACTTCAGTAAAACATGCTCTGTCAAGTAAGTGCAAGTGCTCGCTTCGTTTGCATTCGAGGATATGAATCCAATTTCTGGCGAAGATTTTGACGAAAACACACTTTAGGAAGAGATTCATCTTCAGTTGAGTATAAATCATGCTTTAGATGTTTGTTACCGAACGTTGACATGATAGCGAAGAGACGAACGAGTTCGTGGAGGTGAGAACTCTCCCTCGCTTTTAAGTCTTACGTTTGTTTCATTTCAAAGGACTTTGTAAATTTCATGAGCTTTCCGGATAAATCACTGAGTAAATGTGTGACTTAAGGATTGTATTTTATTTTATGTAATTGTCTTTTTGCCATTTTAGTACTTTGTTGTGTTTATATAGTAGCACTTAATTTAGGCTCAATCATAAATTTGTTTCCTTGAAAGAATTAAAGTATTGGTCTTAAAGAATCACAAAACTTTGCAGTCTTTTTTTTTTAATTTAAAGCGGTGGAACTTGAACTTGATATTGATTGGCCACAAATTGCTCAAATTTGTATTTTGAAGTCTCAGCTTACCATTGATTCCAAGACATTTCCAGCAATTCCAAATGCGATTTTTGTTTAGTCTTAGAATTTTTGGGAATTCCTTGTAATTCCAAGTTATTCCCAACTGGATCAGTGAACATTCCGAGATGTTCTAATTAATTCCAAGCCTTTGTATTTATCCTAATTCCTAGGAATAATCAATTGTGGGGCCACAATGGAAACTACTGGGCTACCAGTAATATATTACCCCTATAAAGTGGCAGTATAAAGACTTTTGTAGAGTGCTGAAAAATCAGGGCGTGGATTTTGATTATGAAGAATCACCTTTATTTGAATGGAACTGTGATAAGATATTTCAGCTGATCACGTTTTATGATGAGAAGTTTCCTTCAGTCTAAACAACTCATGAAAATGGCTGGCTTGTCCCTCCCTCTTGCCCTTTTGCCCATCCGAACAAAATTAATGTCAATTTTGGTAAAACACAGCATGGATGTTTACATGACAATCTGGGACGTACCCTAGGTGTGACATACAGTGGGCCCCTCCTTGAAAAATCCTAGCTATGCCCCTTAGTGTGGTCTACACTTAATCGGTCACCATGTTTCTTTCGTATTAAATTAGATTATTCTTTTGGTCACTTGTTACGGCATATTGTTCCATTTTTATTCTACTTTTATTGTCATCCCAGTACCGCTCCAGTATTGTTCTGGTACAAGTTCACAAGTCTAACACCTTTATTATGGTCTATGATCTGTTGGCTTGAATTTTGGTGCAAGGTAGTGACATCTATTTGTCCTTTCTTGATTGCCTTTCAATTTTAATAAATAAAATTTCAAAAGTCTATTTTTAAAATGAAAGTCTGTATTAACTATAATTTATTCAAGGCATGTGTGGTGAATTTTCATGATTCCCACCTTTTAAGCCCTAGAATCATGGAAAATTCATGACCCATGAAATCAGTAATGTAAACGAAATCTTTTTATATGCCATGAAAAGTATGTTTTCATGGGTCATTAAAGACATTGTGTCGAGTTTCATGGATTATTAATGGCCCATGAAATCGAAGACCACACCACCAGCCATTTTCATGGCCCATGAAAGTCCAAACACGACTTCCATGGGCCATGAAATATATAATGTGACGAGTTTCATGGCAAATTCATGGCCCATGAATGTACATGTATCTCCTTATCAAATTCATGGGTCATGAAAATAAAATGCCACATTTTCATGGAAAATTCATGGCCAAAAGAGAACACATGAAATTACATTTTGCAGTTTTCATGGGCCATTAAATGGCTTTCATGGGGTATTCACAGAAAATTCATGGCATTTTCATAAAACTGTGGCTCATAGTGTTTGTAAATCAGCAAAACATTCAGTTAGTTTTATCTCCAATAACAGCATTTCATAAATTTGTGCAATTGAGGATAATTAACGCAGCAAAAAATGACTGGTAAATGTCACATTTCACATGTAACCAAATTTATACAATTACCGTATACTGATCCTCACCATAAGTTAAAGCCAACTGTGGGGCTCATTTAAAGATAATTACATGTATTTCAAAAATGACCCTTATTGGACTATACTGAAGAGTCATATGTAGGAGCTTGAGTTGTCTAAGCTGCTACTTCCTCTGGGTAATGTGTACATTGTACCAGCTGGGAAAATACCTTTGTAAAGTCATTCGAAACAATTAATTGCAATGTATTATACATGTATAAATTATTTTTTTTCACTTTTCACTTGTCTCTTCCATTATATGCAGTGCTGGAAAACAGCGATTTCAGTTAATTACATGTAGTATTTTTGTTCAAAGTGGTTTCACCTTTACTTGCACTATTTTACCAATTTATCATTTAATATTAAGTGTTTCTCTGATGTTCAGTTAAGCTAGACGATTCTTTCCGAGCCTCACTACTGTAGCTTGGTTAATATATGTACAGTGTATTTCTTCATCAGAAATGTGTCAAAAAATTAACCGCCCTAAATAAAAAAGTATCCATTAAGTTTGTTGTTTGAATCAAACTACTGAATCATACATGACAAAGCCTTTCAGAAAGAAAAACTCCAAATTCAGTTTCACAAAGAAGAGGAAAAATTTCTTTACCTCCTAAAGAACACATCAACTTGTCAGAAATAACTAGCTGGCATCCTATAACTCTGCTCAACGTTGACTACAGAATTCTCTCAAAGACAGCTATTGCCAAACAAATAGAAATCTTTCTACCAAAATTAATACATTCTGACCAAACAGGTTTTGTCAAGAATAGATATAAAAATTATCGGTCAGAATATAAAACTCTTAAGTGATCTAATGGAATAAACACAGCCTAAAAAAATCCCAGGAATCTTTCTTTTTGTGGGCTTTGAAAAAGCTTTTGACTCTATAGAGAGCAGCTATAACAAAAAAATTAGAACTTTTCAACTTTGGACCTTTATAAGAATTTGGCTTTCCGTTCTCTATAATGGTGGCGAAACAGCAGTTATGAATGCCGGCTTTATGACAAAAATTATTTCGAAGTTTTGAGAGGCATACGTTAGGGTTGCCCCAAAGCCCTTCCCTGTTTATGCCAGCGGTGGAACGACTAGCTTTAAAAATCCCTAAAATCCCTTTTAGCCAAATCCCTCGGTGCTTCTCAATTATAAATCTATACTGCATCTTTGCTCAGTGTGCCGGACAAGGTGCTAAATGAAGTTTAAAGGTCACCTCTTCTCTTTTTTTTAAGGAAAAATAAAAAGGACAAAATTAATTAATTTTTTTAAAGAAAATTCATGTATCAGCCTTCTCAGAAGGTTGTCTTAAGGTACTAGATACCCGCAAAAATGACAAAATTTAGTCAAATTTACTTCGTAGTAAACAGAAATATTGAACCCAAACTCATTATGAGTAAAAACTAAATTGTTTGAACTACCTTGGGAACTAATAATTAGACAAGTTTTATCCACTCTCAATGAACACTGGCTTGGCCAGGGAAGGGGGGGGGGGGGGGTGGAGTATAAACTTCAGATCTATGGTAAAATCTCTACGGCTTGCTTGGATTGGTACTGTAAGTAACTTGGGTGATGCCTGGAAGGCCATACCAAATTATTACTTTGAGAAATATGGAGGCCTACATTTTCTTCTTAAATGTAACTATGTTTCAGCAAATTCAGATAAATACATGAGCATGTTTTTGCCAAATAATTTTTTTCCTTGTTCAACCAGCCTTAACTGCGATAAAAAAGAACATCAGCCAACAAAATGGAAAAAAGAATGTCTTGAATTAGATTTAAGCACACTGGTCGATGAAGATGATAGCCTGCATTAAACAGGTGCTTATTCAGCCGCGCACCAAGAGGGAGAAGTGGAGCGCAAAGTGCGACACGTGAGTGCAGAGAGCGCGAGACGGGGAGAGAAAAATAAGCCCCTGTTGCCAGTCTATTGTTCATGCTCTTCTGCCCCTTGGAACACCCACAAAATTCGATGGACAGTCACTTTTGAATTGACCAATGAAAAAGCTTTCAATCATTTACAGGAAACTTATCAGATTTCTTGCACATTTAGTTGTCCGAGCAGAATTAGTGATTTTTCAGAGCATTGCTGGCAGGCAGAAGCCTACTTCAGGCATCGATAGTTCGATAGTTCGAGCAGCAGAAAGCAATTATAACTCAAAAAAGAATGAACTGTCTACAATCATGAATTTCATGGAAACTGAAGTACTTGCACAAGAGGTGTTTTAAATTAAATGTAAAAATTTCAATGGGGTTGTAAAAGGTTTGCTAATTCAAAGAATTCGCCTGAACAAGCAGCACTGATTGCTGAGTTTAGAAACTCTGCTTTTGTGAAA
>JAEMWC010001655.1:25000-114831 GCA_016490735.1 Pachyseris speciosa | reverse complement strand
CGGTAACAATACCTAGCAGTGTCAAAAGCCACACTTAATGCCCTTTCAGCATTAATTAAGACAAATAAGACAAAACAATTACTTTAATTATGCGGCGCTCACTAGTTTTGTGTTCATTTAGCTCGGCCCAGATTTCCAGTGACAAGAAACGTAAACATTACAATATTTTGGACCGTATTATCAACTATTTTTTATAAATCTAGTTCAGTTGACTTTAGGCCGTATGTGATTCAGGTCGTAATTCATTGTGGAAACCGTGAGATTTCAAGGTTAAATCGTGAGACGACTCCTGAAATGGTGAGTCTCACGATCAAATCGTGAGAGTGGAAGGTCTGTAAATTCGTAAGAGACATTGCAAATTTCATTTAGCTTGACTGAAGTGAAAGCTTATCAGGCGCTGAGTTTAAAGCAATCAGTAATATACAGCACAGAAGGAAATCATGTGCTCAATAGCTTGCATTTGAATAACCAAACTTCAGGTTTTCAACCACAGGCGGGGGTTAGAGTCACTAGTCACAGCGTAATAAACAGTACTACACTGAACAGTACTGTTTGGTAGCTTTAATTTGAATCGTCACACTTTAGGACTTCGTGCAATTCAGGGAATCAAAGTTGGGATCACCTTGTAAAGCATGACAAACAGTTATACAAGAAAGTACTTATCGACATTTCAGTTTTAATTTGAATTACATATATCAAATATAATGAGTCAATTTCATGGATGGTAGAGTATATTATTATTATTATATTATTATTATTATTATTATTATTATTATTATGTTAGAGTTTGCTCAGAACTCTCTCTCTCTCTCTCTCTCTCTCTCTCTCTCTCTCTCTCTCTCTCACACACTCACACACACACACACGCACACGCAAGGCTCAGACGGGTTTCTGCGTGTTACAATATTGCCTCAAAGTCACGATCCTATTGATAGGCCAATATCGCTAATGAGTTTTAACGGTCATAATTACACTCACTTAGGGAAGAAAAATTGCCCCAAGGAGAAATTGTCGCCTTGTAGTCTCGGCTAAACAATGGCACCGATTATGCACTCCTCTCTCCCCCCCCCAGGCAAAATGTAACTCTTTCTTTTTCGTTCTTTTTGTCTTGCTATGTCATACTTTGTTCTTTTCAATTCATCAGTATTGCAGAACCTATAGGCGATAAATACTTTTATCTTGTTGCATGAGTGCCTTATAGTAGCCTAGCATGTTGTTAGCTTGTTACTATATATCTAATAACGTAACGTATTTCTTAACTTATGCACGGGAAGTTTTAACGCTTTCTTGGTTTATTATATTAACGGAAGGCTATTAAAATGTTTATAAATTGAATTACTTCCTGTTTTCCACGACAGAGCCATTCCCTTTAATTCTTAGTTTTCCATATTTTCTAACTTTTTTATCGTAGACTTTGTATCCTTTTCAGTGATGAACGCCGTATTTTACAATCAACCTTTGTGTAAACTAACAAAGCAAAAGGCGCAGGACATGTTCACGCTTGCTTGGTTTCGGGATTGCGTTTTGGTTGTAAACAACTAAAATGATAAAATGTGGACTTCCTGTGTTTAGAAAGAAGCAAATCTAGTAATCGTCGTATTTCACTTTATCTTGTTGGATGAGTGCTTTATCGTAGCAAGTTGTTTGTTATTATATATCTAATAACGTAACGTATTTCTTAACTTATACACGGGAAGTTTTAACGCTTTCTGGTTTATTATATTAACGGAAGGCAATTAAAATATTCATAAACTGAACTTCCTGTTTTCATGACAGAACCATTCCTTTAGTTCTTAGTTTTCCATATTTCTAACTTTTTTATCGTAGACTTTGTGTTCTTTTCAGTCATATTAAAAACTTCTGTTAAAGGAGCTTTTATCTCATTGGTTACATGTACATAGCCTGTTATTAAGTCCTACATGTGCGTCACACTATTATCTCAGAGTATTAATGAACGTAGTATTTTCCAATCTAAATGTCTAACAACATTTTTAGAACATACTTTTTTTTACCAAGGCACAGGACATGTTCACGCTTGCTTGGTTTCGGGGATTGCGTATTGGTTGTAAACAACTAAAATTATAAAATGTGGACTTCCTGTGTTTAGAAAGAAGCAAATCTAGTAATAGTCGTATTTCACGTTCTCCATTTTTATTGAAACTATTGTTTTCATTCTATTGCTTTCAGACTAAGTTTTAACCTGATCTATTGGTTAATAAAGCGTTTTGTTATTTTATTTCTAACCACGACAGAACAAATTTTTTTGCATAACTCAAATACACAGGACGTTTTCACGCTTTACTACGTTTTCTTGACCAAATTAATCATTTATAGGGTGTTCGTCCTATTAGTCATGTGGTACAATAACGCCTTGCTGGGGCTAGAAAAACAAAGAAAATTACCATTTTGAATGATGTACGCTCTTTGTTTGACTAGTCCCAGTGGGTTGTTTGCGTCCCAGCATGAAGTTTTTGTACCACTGTAGGACTGACATTCTGCAAAGGGCCCATTCTTGACGTTTTTTAGTCCCTTTGCCTTGGTGGGAGTGGGGAGTGGGTGAGTGGGCAGACTCTACTCTCTCCCTTTAACTTCAATAACCTGAGTGAGAAACCAAATTTCCCTTCCATTCTAAAACTTCATGCTTGTGATTTGTTAGAAATTTCCCCAAAACGAAAATAAATTACAAGAAATAACAAGCTGCACCTTTTCATAACAAACTCCTAATTCAAACTTAGTAATTTCATTGACTCTTTTCTCTTTGAAGAAAGAAACTTAAAAGGCATAAAAAAATGTATGTAGGGGAGCGCAAAAATATTGATAAGTAAAATTTTAGTTCTTGCCCTGACAACAAAAACAAATAAACAAACAAACAAGGCCCGCTCCCAGATCTTGTACGTGTTTGTCTGCTTAAAATGTTGCACAGCTGGATTGTGTTACAAAGGACAAAATTGGGTTCTTTATCTTTGGTTGTAAGAGGTGAGATCGCTTCCCTGGAGTTTCACTCCTGAGATCGTTCCTTCAGTACTGTTCTTTGGATAACCTCTCTCAAGAGACAGTGAGGTAAGAGAATTGATCCCCATACATGGGCCTCTTCCAAAGATAGGTTTTTAAATTATAATTTTGCTCGTGGTTCAGCTGCGCAGCTATTTTTAGAGAGGCACCTGATTGGCTAGTTGTGACGACGTAATAAAATTTTAAATATGCGCGGCTTGAGCAGCTTGTGGAGGTATCACGCTCGTGGACGAATCGCAAAACTTTGATTTAATTTGAGAAGAGTGGAAAAGTTTTCGTCGACGTAAAGGAAAATGGTTGTGGCTATACAAGGCAAAAAGCTATGAAAATGACGTTGAATCAACAGAGAACCGAGATAGGACCTCTTGCGACGAAGATGTTGAATTCAAAAGCACAACTTCCGAAAGCGAGAGTTCTGAAAGCGCGATCTCTAAAATCGTAAACTCTGAAAGCGAACGTTCTCCCTCTGAAGACGAAGAAACGGACGAAGCATGTGAAAAAGACGTCTCAAAGACAAAAAACAAAAGTGCAGCCAAAAGGAAGCCGATCAAAAACCAAACGATGGCGCATCAAAGAACACTACAAAGCAAAAAAAGAATCCTGGCAGAGCAAATAGCCGGCAATGCCATGACTAACGAGGAATTAGAAGACCTGTGTTTTGAACTCGGTTAGAAAAAAGGAGAATTGTTAGATTACACTAAAGAGAAGCTAGAAGCTGCTGGGATTAAACTTGTTCAAGTCTCGAGGAAGAAACTCCGTGATGAGTTAACGAGTCGTTGATCGAAACCATGCGTAATTCATTCGCAAAAAAAGTTTTGAAAGCCGAGAGGAAGGCTTTGTTTTCTCACTGTTTGTCACAAAAGACGCCTTCATTGCTACAAAACGAGATTGCTCGCGACAATATGATTGAAGTTTCTAGAGCAATCAAATCGCTATTTTGGCTTGCATCACTGAAGCTGTGTATGATTTTGCTCACATTCACAGTCACAACAAATTTACATTTGGCAATTTAGCACCAGACACCCAGTTATACACTGAGGACGATGTTATCCTTCACAGATTTGGAGGTGCTACTATTTACCGAATGGACAAGGTGCGAAGAAATACTATCGATAACAAAAAAAGGAACCATGAAAGTAACAGACGCACACAGGGGAAATCTAAAGAAGGAGCTTGAAATTATTCAGCAAATGAGACGAATAACTATGACAAACTTGCCACGAGAACTTAGTGTTTATTTAAATGAAGATGAGCTCCATTTTGTGATGGATGAAATGATTGCATTTGTTCGCAAGGCAGACATGCACAATGGCCGTGTTTTCACGACGCCGGTTGTCTCGCTTAACATTCCTGAGGGTGTATTGTTTACAGACTACGTTAAGCGACTTCACGACTTCGCGACTTCACGCGCGCGAATAAATTTATTTGAATAATATGGCGGGAGATGGAGAAGATGGTCGAATGTACGTCCTCCTTCTTTTCATTACTGTGTTTATGTGGTTGGCTTTCATCCGACGGAGGAGCCTATTTCAACAAAGGCTGGGATTGACAATTAGAAGCAAGACGATAAGAACAGAGGCGTGCTCTTTTCAGTTACGGAGGAAATTTCGTAAAAAGAAAATCGCTTGGGTTCTTCAAAGGCCACAGTTCTGGTCCGAGCATGTGGTTTTAAGCCATTACGAAAATAATATCTGGCGAGAACATTTTCGTATTTCGAGGCAAACCATGTTGTTATGAGTGTCGCCGAAGTTTCACGGGAGGAATAAAAATAGCACGCGTGTTGTATTTCCGATTTGACAGCCCTGTCAAATGAATAATCGCAAACGACTCCTTATTGGTCGGAAATAATTGCCAACTCGCTTATAAGCTACCTTGTTTGGTGGCTTAAATTTAATGAGAATTCCACTGAAGTTTGCCGACTCCCTTAACTTTAAGCTCAACCTGTCATCCCAGGCCGATGTATTCATCTCTGAATCACTCACACCATACAAGAAAAAGCTCTTCGGTGATGTTAACAAAGTGAAAAAGAAACTGAAGTGGAAGTATATCTGGACCTATAATGGTAGGGTCTTTCTTAGGCAGGGCGAGAATAAGCCATCTTTCTCGTTTAACTGCGAAGAAGATTTAGCTAAATTTAAGTCAGAACATCCAAGTCATACTAGATTACCAACGGTATATAAAAGTTCACAAAGTAGAGCACATTATGGCCATTCTATTCAAGTAATTATCTTTAATGTTAGAACATTGAGCTTAACATTTTATTGTCTCGTTATGAATTTATCTAAATCACTCTGAATTGAACCATAGTGTGCTCTCTGAACTTCCATTTTTCACTTTGGATTCCCAAGAGTTCCATAAGATTACCGGAGGATGGGTGCACCAGTCGCTTCAATCTGTTATCGAGTCTAAAGATCTATTCGCAGATATTATTACTAGCCCGGAAAGAGAAAGTGAGCTACAAGAGTCTCCATACAACAATTACATCCAATCTGGCTATTTTACTGTCAAACAATCTGGAAAATTCTTTTATGAGGCAAAAAAACACCATGGATTTTCTTTAATGCACTTCAATATGCGCAGTCTGCCAAAAAATCTAACATCGCTAGAAGATATTATCTGGACAGTAAAAGAGAGCCCGGAAATTATAGCAATATCCGAAACAAAACTACAGGAAAAAAAACATTTATAATATTAGCATACCAGGTTATGCCTTTCTGAATACTAATTCACCAACAAGTGCAGGAGGTGTTGGCCTTTACATTTCTCAAGAATTAAGCTTCATTAGGCGGCGGGACTTGGAACTATCTGATGATGGAATAGAATCGTGCTGGATTGAAATTATGCGGAAAAAACAAAAGAATGTAGTTGTCGGTTGCATTTATAGGCACCCATCCAAAGATTGTGCTAATTTACATGATGCACTTAGATCAGTTATGTAGTCTTAACAATAAAGGCAAAGAGGTTTTTGTTTTAGGTGACATAAACATAAACTTCCTAAATTACAATAGGGATAACCAAACATCTGATTATCTTGACATGTTATTAGGCTTGGGTTACATGCCACTGATCACCAAAGCCACGCGTATAACAGACCACACTGCAACGCTGATTGATCACATCTACACAAACGTGCCTCAAAAAATAACAAAAGCAGGAATATGTTTAGCCGATATAACAGATCACTTACCCGTTTTCTGTACATTACCTCTCAGTTAACAACTTAGACAAATTTATTATAATTTAATCTATCCTTATATTTCTTATGGCATATTAGCTTGGGGAAGTGTATATAAAACACATATTAGTAAAATTCAAAGTAAAACAAAACCATATTGTAAGATTAATATTTTTTGCCACAGCATTTGGAAGCGAAATAGAGAACGCTAAACCTTTGCTGAATTTAATAGGCCTCTTAACAGTTAATAATATCTATCGTCTACAAGTCTCAAAATTCGTGCATTCATGGCATAAAGGCTGCCTGCCTGAACTTTTCGACAACATGTTTCAATATGCTAGTAATACACACCACTACAACACGAGATATACAGCTAAGAAAAATCTTTATAAGCCGAGTGTACGAACTAACGTAGGTAAACAATCAATCTCTTTTATAGCTACGGACATTTGGAAAGACATCCCAACTCATTTAAAAAACTCAAGTGTGTTCACATTTCCTAAGAAAATTAAACGCTATCTACTCTCTGAACAACAAATAAAATAAAGTTTCGTTTTACTGATGAAGCAACATACTTCATGTAAATAAGTTCACCCTTCCTTGCATTTCTTTTTATTTTACTTTTCTTTTATTTTATTTTACCTGCCACTTAGAACCTAAATTGCTCAGGGAGCTAACAAGAAAACCTACTGGTTTATTTAGCTTCCTAGCTTGCCTATTGTTTTTATTTAGTTTACATTAACATATTTTTAAATTTTGTAGATTGTAATTAAAAAAAAAGTATACATTGAAAAGCAAATAAAGATTATTATTATCATTATTGGAAAAACAACTGTTTTCACGGGACTTCCGCTTACCATTCGCTAGCTAAGCGACCTGGAAAACCGCTCAGTTTACTGTCGTGAGTTTAAAAAGCCAAGTAAGCTTTACTGCCGGAAATCAAGCGACCTGGCACAGCTTCAAATATCTCGACGGATCGTGACGACCCGTCACCGACTATTGGAAATGTCAGGTGGTGAGAGACAGGAAAAATCGTCGATGAACACTGGAGTCCGTGACTAGAATAGCGCTCAGAAATAATGACTGACTGGAATAGCGCTCCGAAATGTTGAATGCTTCGTTCTTCAAGCGTGGCAAAATCGCCGCACGCTTTCCAAAAGCATCCAAAAATGGTGAATACTTATATGCCTCGTTCTTTAAGCCACTAGTCCAAACAAGCGCTCGTTACTCGTATATACCTCGTTGTTTAAACAACAAGCAGAAAAGCGCAATAAGCGCGCTACAGATGTGTATGCCTAGTTCTCTAAGCCACGAGCAGAAAGAAGCGCGCCTTACTAATGTATATGCCTCGTTCTTCAGGGGCACCCAACGAGCCAAATCAACCAAAAGCTGTAGAAAGGCATTTTTAAGTACCTTGTGGTGTTTGAAGTCTGTTTAAAGTGATGTTTTCATAAGCTAGAAAAAGTTCATCTGTTCGGATTCCCTAGCTGAAAGTTTAATTGCCCGAAAATGTTAGGGAACAAAATCTTCCTTTGAGAAAATGCAAGCTGAAATAAACTTTCCACGAGCTTTCTAGGGAACTATTTTCTTTCCGAAAATGCTAGCTAACGTTTTTGACTACCAAAAACAGCAATTATGACCTTTCCGAAAACCTCAGGGGCTATGATTTCCCAACTGCGAATATTTTAGGCCACGTTTTAGTTACGAAAATCCGAGTGCACTCTTTAATCCACGCCGAAAACCCAAGGCGAATTACCCTCCACCGAACAGATATCTACCGAAAGTTGTCGTTGGGTGCCCCTGGTTCTTTAAGCCGCGAGTCCAAACAAGCGTGCGTTACTCGTGTATGCCTTATTGTTTAAACCACAAACACAAAGGCGCAACCGACAGAAACAATAGCGCTACACATGTGTATGCCTCGTTCTTTAAGCCACGAGCAGAAACAAGCGCGCGTTACTCGTTTACACCTCGTTCTTTAAGCCACAGTGGAGAATGCATCTCATTAGCAGAAATAATAACATAAAGGAAGATCGAAACAAGCGCGCTACACATGTGTATGCCTCGTTCTCTAAGCCACGAATAGAAAGAAGCGCGCGTTACTCATGTATATAAAAGTGTAAAAGGACAGAGATGCCTGGAGAGCCTTCGACTTGTCGCCAGCCTGTGTCAATATAAAAAAGGCCACTATTAGAGGTTCTTCACAAATATAACTTGCTGTCGTTAAATTTTAAAGTATAGTCAAACCTGCAAGCGGACACCTCCCGTCATAACGGGAACCAAACTACAGTCCCGGGAATTTGGTCCCTAAAACACTGCATTTTAAACCTTAAGCCGACAGTAAAGGAAATCAAAGACTAAAATCCACCATAAAAGAAGTCCACAAAACGACTTGTAATAAGCAAATGCCGCGGACGCCAATAATTAGTGTAAATCAACGTGGATTCTTGTAGTGCTTGAGCTCTATCCAACCTCCCATAAGGGGGGCATAAGCGGACACCTTTTCTTAGTCCCGAGAGTGTGGGCTTACTGGAAGTTCGACTGTTCGACTGTGTCATAGTCACACCGCCCCTTTAAAAAGTTACCGCCTATCCGCCTTTAGTATAAATCTAGTAGCGTTCTATCACGAATGCCGTTCTCTGATTGGCTATCTATTCTGTGATAGATAGTGAGTAATAATATATCACATTTATATTGCGCATTTTCTATGCAATATTCAAATGCGCATTACAACATTGGCCGGGGGACTTTGCCAGACTGCTTATAACGCAGTTTACAATGAATGAAGTTGAGTTATGAGTGCCCCCGTAATGTCAATATCAAATTAAGACAGACACTAGGGGTGGTCACTGCCAGAGTTTTGTTACGTCCCTAGTGGTTCTTTTACGTCCCACAGAATCAGAGAATTATGAAGAGTTGTGAGACGGGGCCTACGGTTTATCGTCCTTATCCGAGAAGACTAGAAAGTCTAACCGTTTGTAGATGTCATTACAAAGGCAGCACTTTCTCCTCAATTATTTAAAGACCCTGAGTGTTGGTCCGGCCGGGGTTTGAACCCGCGACCTCCCGCACGGTAGTCCGGTGCTCTACCACTGAGCTAACCGGAGCTAACCGGTGAGTAGCGGTTGTCAACAAATTGGCGGCCGCTTCTTCGCGTTTTCGAAGTGTCTGCGAGGAGAATTTAGATAATTTACTTGTTTAGTTTTGAACGACTAGGAGATTTATACTAATGAATACAATTAGATTATTGGCTCTCGATTTCTATGCATCATAGCTGATTCGGGCTGTGCCCTCGTCAACTATCACGCGACAGAATTCTGAAGCTCATAATATAATTGTTAAATATCACCATTCACTGTCACTGTCCATCTCAGATGCTGAATCAATGCAGTCTCCTGTTTCTTCTTCTCGTTTCTTTTTTTCTTTTTATGAACAGTGGCCGGGATGCCCTCAATAGGGTCCACCGTTTCAACTCTATCTTTACTGATTAGGACTGCATCACAGAACAAAGTTGGGTAAATGCCGTACTTTAAAAGAGTTCTCGTTTGATTTTGATTTTATGTGCCAAAGAGCGCTTTGTGATGCTTCGATTAAGTTACAGAGAGCTTGCTAATGGGAAAAATGGGAGAAGTTGCCATGTTTACCAGGTTCTACAAAATGCTTACTGGGTTTCAACAAAAAAGTAGTAAATTGTTCCCATGAAGCGGTTTGTGGCATTTAAAATGGACTACAAAGCGCTTTGTGGCATTTCAGTTGGCCCACAAAGTGCTTTGTGGCGTTCCGGTTACTGGCTCGTCTGTGATAAAGCTTCCAAGTGTTTTGCAATGAAAAATGTTTCGACTGAACATCTTTACGGACCCTTCAAAAGACTCCTTTCATGAAATATTTGTGAGAAAAATTTAGTCCTCATACAACGATAGGCCTTTATTTGCAATAGGAAGCCTACATCAAATCAGTACATGTGTATATTTCGCTTGATTTGATAAAAATAAGTGATGATTAATGTGCATAAATCTGATGATTTTGAGACGAAGTAATTTGGCTTGTTCTTCGACAAAAGAATGTGTCATTTACGCTAGTCGATAAATAGAACTGTTTATTTCTGTTTTAAAGACTGAATCGACCTGGAGCTACAATTGTAGGTTTGATGTTCCACGTTCTTACTATACGATGTCCACACGACACAAAATCGAACAAATATGAATAAAAGATTGAGTAAGTGACGTGACCATATATGAGTAGGAGCCGCCGCAAGCTACGCCATGTTTTCTCCTTGAAATGATGTTTTGTAAATCAAATTCTACTACGTCATAGGACATGTTCACCACATAGGATATAAGTGCAATGGTACAGATGGTGATCTGGAGCAGGTAACGGAGGAAGTTTCCAATGACCAAGTGGCCCAGACATTGTGCTTGCTCCTGATGGTGACCTGGTAAAGGTCAAAGAAAAAGCTCCCAACGCTACGACAACTGCTCGTGGGGACCCGGTTGAGTTTGGGGACCCGCGAAATCACCACCATCTTCTGACTACAAGAGCAGCTTGCGTCCACCAAATCGCTACGGAGACTGTATTTTCATCTGTTTACTCCCGGGTCCTCCAAACCCTTTTAGACTTTCGCCCAAGAGCAGAAAAGTCGAGTGCTAAGCTTGAAGTCAGGTTATTTTCGTAGATCTCGGAAATTTGGAAAAGAGGGACAGTGCGGAATGTTAAACGTTAAGCAGATTTAGTAGTGCGGAACGTCTGGATTACCGTTGATTACTACGATGTATTGTGTCAAAGGGATTTCAGAATTAGGTGGAAATGGGTATTTCGTACTCAACAGTGTTAGGAAATAAGCCCCAACAATGTGGAATTAAAGGTTTTTTTTTGCTGCGGGGCTGTTTTTAGTTGCCTGGTCTGTTACTGTTCGCGCAGTACGGTACACGTCTTGGTGTATTCTCAACAG
The DNA here is from genome assembly GCA_016490735.1 of Pachyseris speciosa. Lineage (NCBI taxonomy): Eukaryota > Metazoa > Cnidaria > Anthozoa > Scleractinia > Pachyseridae > Pachyseris > Pachyseris speciosa. The sequence goes on along the minus strand of JAEMWC010001655.1, from coordinate 103,699 downwards.
TTTAATCTGCCTGGCTGTTGTAAACCTTACAGGCTACAAGGTTCAAGTGTGTCGTTTTAATCGAAACCAACGCTAAAATCAGGACACTGAAACGCAAGCGAGACGCGAGTTTAATCTGCCTGGCTGTTGTAAACCTTACAGGCTACAAGGTTTAAGTGTGTCGTTTTAATCAAAACCAACGCTAAAATCAGGACACCGAAACCCAAGCGAGGCGCTGTGATTGACTGGGGATGTACTCTTTCGTTGGACGGTAATCTCTCTAAGGCTTCAAGGCTTCAACGGCCTTCTTTGCTGGCTAATTAGCTGCATTTTTTTTCCAAGAACCGTTAATAAAATGCTAACCGAAACTTGAAGATTGATCCAAAAGTTTTTCCCAACCAAGACAATTTGATCGAAGGACTTAAATGCCAATTAGTGCGATCGCTGGATTGCGTTCGCCATACCTTTGTTGAACGTGATCTGTTCTGTTCAAACAGCTTGGTAACCAAAAGCTATTCATGAAAAAGTAAATAACTCGACGTAAAGCACTTAATTAAAATGTTCTCGTGTAACTAAGATAGAACTACATAGTTCCACAGTTTTTTTTCAATTTCTTATCGTCTACCTAAGTTAGAATTCCTAGCACGAATAAATCCTAAGTGGACAAGTGAACAACTGGCACACTATTCGTGCCGCTCGCGCATAAACTAATTCAGTTCTGTTAACGAAGATTAATTTCGGTAGTGTTTACTAATGATTCAATTCCTGGATTAACTGGGCAAAGGTTTGGTGCAAAACCAAAGTGGCTGAAGTAATTAAGATGTTCAACCCAAAAATGCGCTAGAAACAAAGCCAGATTTGAACGGACCAATGTTTCTCACGAAAGGTTTCGTGTTAGTCGAAACGCTACCAATTCCCAAAGCAAGCCGATTAACTGTACATGAACATGCGGGCCGCACTTGTTATGTGTCAGTTGTTCTAATCAAATAAAGATCATGTTCCTAATGGGATTGTACTTAACACTCTTGAATAAGCCAAGTATTAGCATTGGCGACAGAAAACAACTTGCAAACAATGCGAATAAATATCAACAACCTTAAAACGCTTAAAGCTAATCAAACGCGAATGAATATCAACATTCTTAAAACGCTTAGTAGTCAATCAAAATACATAATTGTACCAAACGATAAAATGTATGTTAACATAATATTCCTCCCTTTTGAAAAAGGCGCCTCCTGGTGCTTTAAAAGGGAAGAATAAACATACGCCGACATGGAACTACAAATACAAAAAGTTGGACCTTCAAGTCTCCAAATTGAGTTGGAGTGCAATGCCACCGAAATCACACAATATTATAAATGAGGGAAAAGAATCCCTGATAAAACAATCAAATATGATAGCATAAACACCCCAATGGACAGTATTTTTGTTTTTTTGTGTTATTTGTAAAGTTAAAACACACACATGGACGAAAATACGAACTACGAAATGAGATCAACGGTGGATTGGAACGTGCTAGACACAAGATGAGCGGCGAAGCGTTGGCACCGCGGTAGTTACGTCGCTTTAAAGAATTTAATTGTTCCCCCGAACCACAGTTTACTTTTGATATCTTTTTCAGTTTTTTCAAGGTAAATATCATTTTGGTGAAATAAGACTTTAGTGGTTACTAAAAATCGTAACATTTTAGATTTTCGTTTTTCGCCTTAAAAACGCCAATTTTAGCCCAATGAATATGGTCACGTGACCATTTTATGACGTCAAAGAACTTTGTGGAGGACCCTAACATTGGCAGAAATTTAACTTCTCGAGTTTTTCTTTTTGTGCTAGCTTGCTATAGCAAACATCGACAATATACAACCTAGACAGTCGTGTTAACACAACCAAAAAGATTGAATCTTATAGTACGGGGGGGGTGATTGGGGGAAGCCATTTTTGTGCCACGAAGTTTTCGCATATTTAAAACGGCATACCGCAGCGACCTTTTGAGACAGTCTAACAATTTTTGGCAATGCTTGACTCCCCATGTGAAGGAATTTCGAATCGTTGTAAATGACGTCACTAGTTTACATTTGGTGTCATTCTATATAAAATTTTGACTGGCCCGACGTCCCATATTTACTCGCCAAGTTTGGGAAATAAAAAATCAATACAACTTAAGCTATTGTAAATTAACCAAAAATGTCACACTTGAATGATCGATTTTGAGGTCTTTTGGCCCCACCGTGAGTACTGCCTGGGCCGAGAAGGATCTGGAAAGAAAAAGAGTGAGCAAGGTAATGTTTTATTTACAACGGCACAGTGATAATCATCGATGCATTTTCAACAGATTAATAAGTGGTAAGAGCATATTGAAGGCTGGGTGCAAAAAGGGTGTAACCTAAAATCTAAGTATAAGGGTTAGACAATGAACGTGAGTGTTCTATGGGATATAATGCCTCGAGCATAGATAGAAGGCCACGGGGGCGTAGCCCGAGTGGCACTTCTTTCTAATACGATGCGAGAGGCGCTTATGTATCCCTTAGAATATGGTCACATGCTTGAAGAAACAATATTTTATGCAGATTCTATTTATGAGCGTATTTTAATTGTGCCATTCACACTTGGGAATCACGTTGTTATTTTGTTTTGGATGTCGCCGTAATGTTGGTAGAATTTAACGTATAACAACGCTTTTCTTTCTTTGGAGCTTTCTTTATTCTTTGTTGTTTTGATGGCTCATTTGCTCCGGCTATGAGCCAGTATACAGAGCTGGAACTTGAGGCCGTCCTTGCCACTCCAGAGTTACTTGCTTTTGAGAGCTTGGACATATCCGAGTGCTTGGGGATTAATTCGATAAAAGAGTGCGTTTCCAAAAGCCTACCACAGTGCACGAAATTGAGCAAAGAGAAAGAGACAGCAACCACATCTCCTGTTATAAACCACGGTGAGACCACTCTTTCGTTTAATTTGTCCTAAAATTGTTAAGGCCACTTTGGTTTTGTTATTTTGGTGATTAATCTCTTGCTTAAGTTATGTAAAGCGAAAACTTTAAAAGAAAATTGTCATTGTTATAACTGCAAGTTATAACAAATACCAGCCTGTAATTCATTAGTATGCTATATACTCATCAGTATGCTCTATATAGAGCATATTAATTAGGCTTTTAGACAAAGGAAAACAAAAGAAATCATTAGTATGTTCTATATAGAGCTTACTAATGAGTAGTAATTTTACCTCACAATTGCCCTGTGCTTCAAAGCTCCTGTCTCTTTACATAATTTAAGACAGATTATGGGACATGGAGCACACAAATACTGGGCACTGATTGGCTGAGTGGGTGTGAACATGTTCTAAAGACTGGTTGATACTTTACAGATGTAGGGTCATTTTTGGTTCAGTGACGAGCCATGGTGTCAATAACAATCTCATGACTCATCGTGTTGGGTTAGGGATCGAGCTTTTTCAGGGTTTTGACATGTGACCCCTCTCTTAAGTAGAACATTGGGCTATAAAATTTAACACATAGCTTCCATCTGACTGTGTGTGTACTCTCATAATGCATGGAAGACGTCAAAGCATAGTAAGAACAAAGACGTATCTGTACTCTACAAGCCATAGGCAAGTAGCTTGACTGATCTTCGAACCACATTTCGACGTCCTCTCTGCATTATCAGAACACACTGCCAAATGGGATAGGTTTGATTTTCTTTGGCTCATGGCATCACTTGCGTGCCTATACTATAAATGCAAACTCATCCAAACCAATCAAAACATGACGTTTACACTGTCTATTGCATGTATGTTGTCAACTAACTTGTCCTTGTTGTTGAAGTTGCGCTTCCTCTGTTTACACTCTTCCCACTTCGAAGATGACATGCAGAGCGAGTACAACAAATGATATACTCAAAATCCAGACTGTTCTGCCAGTGAAATGATAAAGCCACTTGGCACCACTTAGCACACCTCTCGCAGCAGAACTAGCCCCATTGCGCACAGACTCTGGAAACAGACCTATAAGCCACTCAACTAAAGTCTCACCAATTTCCTTGGATATTCTGAGTGAGAAAAATGAAAGACAGTGATTTCCTTTACTACAAAGGTACATGTAACTTAGCTATAGAATGGTTAAGCTATAAAATGCCAGGCCACTTATTTCATAGAACTGAATTACAACACTGCAACACTGCCCTGACTTTTCACTGACAACAAACCAATTTTCATTGACTAGTCGGACCAGCCAAGACTAATCCAAGGGAAACTAAACCAGGAATATTTGTAGGCTTCGTGTACTATTTTTAACTCTAGTTCCCAGCTCTTTATTTTATAGTATTTCTTCTTTCCATAATTTTATTTTTGCTCACTGCGTGTCCTGTGTACGCGTGCTCTTCTCTCTGTGTGTACCGACCTAAACTTGTTAGAAACGAAAGCGTTCACATGGAATCCCGATCTCGCGAACCTTAAGTCTTTTCCTGCGATATGCTTTACTGTAATGTTGCCTCTAATATGCTGCACTCCTGATTTGTTGATTCTGTGTCTCAGTTTCCGAATCTGGGATTTCATAGCATTTCATTACAATTGAAGATGGATATAAGCAGGTAACAGAAGAAAGAGAATGAATATGTGAAATATCATCGCAGTTATCAACACTGCTTAAGCAGCAGTGAGACCCATTGGCAGTGAAAGGGTTAAAGTGGCATCTGGCACCTGTGCAAGTCTTTCTGTGCACCGCCAAACTCTGATTTTTACTATTGCGCAACTATTTATTGATGTCAATAAAAATCAGTGATAATCAATAGCAATTAAGATATTTAGTGAGTGAGTGAGTATTGATTACTATCAATCAATAACAATCAATTAATTTTTATTGACTATATTGATTCTATTGATTGGCAATCAATGATTGATTTTCATTGATTGCTATCGTCGGGATTAATGTACCGGTTCACGCTGGTTACTTTGATGGCTCGTAAGTTCCACAGATGGGGAATCTTAAGCCGGGGAAAGCGAGCTTACGTGTACGACAGCAATGAGTAAACGAACGCATTCACATGTTAGACAGGCTAAAAAAATAAAGTAACTGCGTGACAGACTGCAATCTAGTGTCTTGTTGGGCCTGTGCCATATGTCCTCTAAATCATGGAAAACATCTGCAACAGTTACTAGTAACGTAGATCCGGCCGGCCACGATTTCTGGCATCGTGAATATATTTTTACCGCACAACTAACAAATATTTCCCTGCAATCGGATATATTCGGTATGCAAGAAACAACACTAGGAGTGCAAGGGAACTAGGCCAGTGGAAAAGGCCGTCTGAACTGTGAAGTCTGGGACCTTTAGTTTGACCACGTGATTACAAGGCCCGGGAATCAAAACATGGTTGCATCCCGAACAACAGAAAGCTCCGAAGCACTCAGATGTCTAACTATGCGGTAATGGTGGCACGGGTAATGTCAAAGTAAACAATATCTGATCTGTGAATGATGTATATGAATTAAAGCATATATGAACTGCGGAAATGAAATCAAATGAAGAATGATCCTCGCAGGTGTGAACGCAATTTATGCAATTGCGAAAAGAGGCCTGAAAAAAATTTAGGACTTCATCGGGGTTTGAACCCGTGACCTCGCGATACCGGTGCGATGCTCTAACTATATGAGCTATGAAGCCACTGACGTTGGAAGCATGTCAATTGTGGGTTTATATGTTCCCGTGCAAGAGAAGAGTGTCAATGATGTATATGAATTAAATCATATATGATTCTGTTGATAGGTCGGAATCAGTCGCATAGCTTGTGCATCCTCATTATAATATATAGGTTTGTCAAGCCTAAAAGCGGACCTCCACGATTATTCTTTTTTTACTAGTATTGAACAACGTCGCATGCCTTGGCTTTCCTTTCGCCAATATTTATGTTTAGAGCAGTCAACAGGAATTGACCGCGGTTTAAACCTCAAAACATTAAAACATGAAAGAAAGCAATACACGACGCGTATGTTTGTTCGAAAACAAATTTAACAATCAAAAAACGATCAAACATTTTCATCCAACATCATTTTGGACGAGCATGTTTGACCGTTTAGCCGCCTCAATCAACATTGTCATCAACTGTCACCGGAGGCTAAGCAAGCCACTACTTTAAATAGTTTTTATTTCGCTTAAATTTCTTAACTTAGTTTAGTTATTTTAAGCACTTAATATCAGATTTTTCCAAAGTCTCAGCTTTTAAGTACTAGGTAATAGCGGAGCTCCGACGGCCCGAAGGGCCGTCAAGCGGAGCACCATACCTATAGAAACCCGTCAACTGCTTTTCTCATGGTAAAAATGGCTAGCAGTATTGCTCGTGGGCGCGTACGCACGACGACGACGACGACGACGACGACGACGGAGTCGCCCAATAATTAATAATATCCTAATAATAATCATAATAATCCAACATGGCGGCCATACTCCACCTGGCCCAGCTGACCAGCTACTTTACAGCGTACATCTTTGATACTGGACATCCATCTTATAGCCAATTGACACCTGTCAAAACAAGGTATCCGCTGACCAGTGTAACGTGACCATATCGCGGGCTCAAGTTAAGACCTCATCGAGGTCAGCTGTTTTTTTGAAGTTGACCGCTGACCAGGTACTTGCTTTCGATTGGATCGCAGGCTCAAGCCAAGTGTGGGACACCCAAACCAAATCGAGGCCGTTAAAATTTTTCGCGCGCTTTCTGCGGCTGGTAATTTGACATTCAGTTGGTTTCTTTATTTTGAGCAAAACAACTTCATCTTCTTCGATCGAAGTTTGTCTTTCGCGTAAAGAGCATAAAGATCAAGAACTTGTCAAAAGATACTCCGGAAGGTGAATTTTCAAGTGATGAAAGCAAGGACGGAAGATTTTTCTCAGGAAAAGCTTCAAAGATTGTGCGGTTGAAAACAGTATAATTCAACGCTTCAAGGGCTTTCACTTCACCGCGGCATCTTGCATCTCACCAAGAAAAGTCACTTAACAGTTCACCGGTATTAATGGGAGGAATGAGTAGCTCAAACTCTGTGGAAGAAGCTCTTTCTTTGGACAAACCGTTTGCTATTTTTGCGGATGCTTGTTTTTACTTTACTGAAGCTTACGCATTTTCAAGTGGTAGAAACCTCTACAACACAGGACAGTGAGGTAAATTAAATAAATAGAAGCTTAACATTTGGTTTAATCCTTGTTACTTTTGTTCAGGAATGAAACTTGTATTTTTCTCTCGAATGGATATAAATAACAATCATCTGTACTCGTTATGGACGCAAAGAAGTAGTTGAATTGTTTGTTTGTTTTGTTACGTTGTTTTCTTTGCAAGCGAACGAGTGTTTTTACTCGGCTTGGCTGACTGTTTTTCGACCTTGGTTCCTCACAGTAGCGTTAAGAAACTTTAGCCCTTATATTATCAACACGTAATCGCAATGAGTCCTCGTAAAATTAAGCATTAAAGGGGAGACTCGAGCTCGAGTAAAAATAAAAAATCCGATCAAATGCATGTGCATGTACACTTCACAAAATCTGACATTAAGTTGTCAAAATGCTGCCAAAACAGTCAAAACGCAGCGCCCTTCACTTCGTCAAGTCTTTAAGAGATCTTCGTCGAAAGCAGCCTGTAAACAACAATTAAGTTTCGCCGTCTTTAAACATGTCGTTTGTTTGAACCGGTAAGAATCAGCGTTTGGATGTTAAAAAGAGCGAAATGGGTTGACTGGCTGGCTGGTTTTGATAAATTTTAAAGTGGACGGGTCTGCGAGAGAAATGCTCGTTTGGTTTGGCAAGCGCTTTCTTCGTTATCTGGATGATGTTTTGCCACTGAGAATCATTAATAAAAGAAGGTTCTTCGGAAGACATGGGAAGTAACAGTAAAACCATCAAAGCACTTAAGTGTTTTGTGTAAGCCAAGGAAAGATTTTGTGGGCAATGGCTCTATTACTCAGCTCTGTCGCATTCCGAGTGATTGCTGTCTCAGTGATTCCTGTTGACTGCTCTAAACGATCAGGTACGGACCTCTTTTTTGTCTTTTCTACGGACATTTATGTCAAATCTGCTAAGGAAATTTTCTAGCTTAATACAAGATAGTTTTGTTACCTGTCCAATTTCTGCACCTTCTCCAAGAATCTTCGAAGAAATATTATTCATATTGTGCTTTGTTTTCTTGTAATAAGTCTTATGTTTGTTGTTATATTGTTTCTGAACCGCGATCAATTCCTGTTGACTGCTGTAAACGAAGAGTTTGTACCCTTTTTTTTTTCTAGGGGCATTTATGTCAAAATAAATACCGATTTTCCTAGCTTTATCAGTACAAGCTATTTTAATTACTAGCTAGTCTTGTTTAATTTCTCCACCTTCTCCTTCTTCGAGCAAACACTCGCCGGCATCGTACTTTGTTCGCTTGCAGTGTTTTTGTTTTGTTTTGTTTTTTTTATCCGCTTTGAATCCCTTTACGCTTTCATATCAAAGTAGTTAGACTCAAGAAAGTCCTTTTTTTTTTTTTTCTTTTTTGCAAACGTTTACTATCGAAAACTCTTCGTTTTCCCTGCTGCTGCTCAATTGTTTTGGACACAAATTAAACTGGCCCAAATAAACTCTTGCGAAGTTGCTCGGTGAGAGTGTGCAACTCCGATTCTAGGCTTGGCATGGCTAAATATATATAGGGCCTTCAGCTTTTCTTTTTAATCGCTACATAACAGACTGGAATGGTGTTCCATCGAACATCATGCATGCACATGCAGTTTTAAGTCCTATCTATTATATTATTAGTGTCAATTTTAAATCAGATGTAGCTTGTGAGTGACAAGTATGTAATTTAATTAGGTTTGCTTTGGATTACTTCATGATTTTTGGTCTCAATCTCAAATCAGGGGTGACTTGTAAGAGACAAGTATTTGATTTAATTTGATTAGGTTAGCTTTGGGCCACGTTTAAATTTCACCTCTTAGTTTTTAGAATGTGTAATATTAGATAAAATTCTTTGTATGGGAATTTAGTTTCTCCCAATTATTCTCCAGTCATGCACTTTTTTGTTTTGTATCAACTTAGTTGTATTCACATGACAAAGTATTATTAAACTTAAAACTTAAAATTAAACTTAAAGTAAGCTCTTTCTCATCAATGTACACATCCTTTGGATTTCCTCCTCCTGCATACAGTCTTTCAATTAATTTTATTAGTAGCTGGTCACACCAATATTGTGGGATGTTTGGATGACATTTGGCATTAATGTTTAATGGAATCTCTGATGTTTGATGAAGTATGTTAAGATCAAGTTAAGATGGCTAACGGATTTCCAGGACTTTTGCTTTGATGAATCACCTTGATAGTGGTATCAACCAAATGCTCAATATATTATTATCAAGTTGTTTGGTCTTGCACTTAACTGGCCAGAAGAGCAGCTGGATTTCTTTTTGAAAACACTGTAGGTGCATTGAGTGATGAGCTTAATGTTAGCAAGCAGTTTTTTTTTTGTGATAGTAAGGTCAAGAAGTAATTGATCAAAATAAATATCTTGGTCTTAATTCATGGCATCTAAATATTTTTATTGATTTCCATGTATCTTTCTTTCATAATTTTTGTGAGGTATACATATATCCAGAGGATACACAATTTCCGATTTCTGACTGTCTCATGGGAGGCTGTGGATAATTGAAATTGCATTCATTATGAAGTGATGATCTGAATCACTATATATCTGATGTGATACTGATTCCAAGGAGCAATCACCAGGCTTCTCCACCAATTTCTAGTGGCTCTAAACCATACCTAAGTAGCTAAGTATGTAACTAAGTTGCCTACAGTTGAACGGGGAAACAGACCTGTCCTTAGGTATTGCTCTAAGATGTTAAGAAATGTTTTGTTTTAAAAATTTATAGATGAAAACTAGCTTTGCAGGTTCTTTTTTACACAAGGTATTAAAGATTATTTAAAAAAAAACCTACCTCAATATTTTTATTTTGCTTTTTAACATCTCCAAACTCAGTTTGGAAAGGAATTTTTATTACCTTACTCAATAGAACGCTTGTTTTTAGGAGGGGTGGGGGTCCAAATTCGTAAAAGGGGATTCATATCTGCTAGCAGTTCTGGACTAGGGGGTCCAAATCTGATCCACAAGCAGATCTGGACTGGAGGGTGCAAATCCACGTGGGGTCCAAATCCACTGTGCCACTGGCTCAGATCACCTTTCCATACTATTTTCTACAGCATTGGGTCTGTAGCTTGAGTGAGGTCAGATGGGTGATATGACAAGCAGACTATATGTAAATGCCAGTAGAAAAAGAATGCTTTTGGAGCTCCGCTTTTAGGCTTGGCTAAATATATATATTATATTTATTAGCGGAGCACCATACCTATAGAAACCTGTCAACTGCTTTTCTCATGGTAAAAATGGCTAGCGCTATTGCTCGTGGGCGCGTACGACGACGGACTTGCCCAATAATTAATAATAACCTAATAATAATCATAATAATCCAACATGGCGGCCATACTCCACCTGGCCCAGCTGACCAGCTAGTTTACAGCGTACGTCTTTGATACTGGACATTTATCTTATAGCAAATTGACAGCTGTCAAAACAAGGTTTCCGCTGACCAGTATCACGTGACCATATCGCGGGCTCAAGTTAAAACCTGATAGAGGTCAGCTGTTTTTTTGAAGTTGACCGCTGACTAGGTACTGGTTTTTTTTCTTGGATCGTAGGCTCAAGCCAGGTTAACTTAACCAAAAGGATACATCCAAACCAAAACGAGGCTACATTTTCCGCGCGCTTTCTGCAGCTCGTAATTCCACATTCAGTTGGTTTCTTCATTTGTACATGTAATCACACGATTTCGAGTGCAATTTGGAATAAATAAGCACCAGTAAATTTTTTCAAAGTGATCTTTGAAAAAATTTACAAGTGCTTATTTATTCCAAATTGCGCGAGAAAAATCATGTGATTACTTATTAATAATATACATGAAAAAATTGCGAGATAGCTTCTTAACTTTGCAGAAGCAACGCAACGAAGTTAAGGTGAATCAAAACAACAGTTTTGTCAATGTTTTTAAAGCGTTTTTAGCTGTAAAAACTGGCTAAAGAATAACAAGCTTTAGCTATAACGCTACTTTGTTTGCTAAGTGTCTATCAAGCGCTGTAATCATTACCTTCAGGCTTTCTAGTTCGTTATCTTTGCCTTGTTTGTCCTTTTTTAACTCGTGAATTGCGCATGCACAACACGAATTATCTTGGATGATGGGGAAAATGTGTCGCTCGATCGATGGGCTGTAAACTTTATGCAAATGAGGTACGCTCGCGGCTTACTTTTAAATTGCCGTCCATGTTTAACGAAGATAAGTTGTTCTAAAGATCTAAATTAAAAGATGTAAGGCTAAAGAAATTTCGGCTACCGAAAGTGAGAACATCAAGAATCGTAAAATCGATGAGGAGAACAAATTTTCACTTCATGTAGACTTTATATTGATTTTACCGAAACGGAGGTCGTTGAAGCACGGTTACGGTGCGGTAAATGTGCATGTAACGAGCGAAACGATAAAAATACAAAGCATTCATTTATTGTATCGTTTAAAACAAAGAAAAAAGAAAGGAAATAATAATAATAAAAATTTCAGGGCCTCCACCGAGAGTCGAACTCGCGTCTGAAGGTTGGCTCGTCAAGGTTCTACTGTTTATCGACTGTGCTATGTCGACATCACGTGTACTCCTGGGAAAAAATAAATTATTTAAAAATATGACAATAAACCACAAAATTCCCTAAACTAGATAGCCTCAAACATAATCTAAAAAATACTTTGATTCATCTCTCCAATTCACGAGTTTGCTCACAGAGTACTTTGATTGTTTATTAATCTCGGCGTCACTCCAGTGCAGTATTGAATTCAACGGACTCGTAATTCCAATTACGTCGGTAATTCTCTTCTCTGGACACCACTGTTTCCAAACAGACAGCTAAAATACAGTGCTTTTCGCAGCCGTTTCTCCTTTTTGGAGCTGTTTTGCAGCTTCTCTGCTGTTATTTCGGTCACGAAGAAAGAAAACCTGCTCAAAAAGCCAGCCATTGTTTTCGCTCGCAGCTCTTCAGACTTTGCGCTATTCAAAGGCTGCGTTTGATTGGCTCAATTTCAGTTCCTTTGTTAATTAACCAATCAGAATCGTCTGTTGTTTACCTCTTTTTTGCACTAAAGTTTACAACCGTTAAAAAAACTGCATTTCTCTTAGCCAATCAGAATCGAGAATCATGTATATTATTATGACCGAAACAACTTCATCTCCTTCGAAGGTTGTCTTTTAATTTGCGTAAAAGGCATGAAAATCAAGAACTCGTTAACAGATAGCCCGGAAGGTGGATTTTCAAGTCATAAACTGAAAGGTAGAGCGAAACGATTTGTCTCAGCAAATGCTTAAAACTCGGTTTTACTTGCATAATCGACGGCCGGACTGTGTGGTTTGAAAAACAAAATGATTCAACGCTTCAAGGGCTTTCACCTTACCGCGGCATCTCGCAGCTTACCAACAAAGTTCACTGAACAGTTCACCGGCATTAATGGCAGGAACGAGTAGCTCAAAGTTAGGGGAAGAACTTCTTTCTTTGGACAAACCGTTTGCTATTTTTCCAGATGCGTGTTTTAACTAAAGTGGATTCGTATTTTCAAGTGGTATCAACCTCTACAACACAGGTGACTTAATTAAATAAATTGTAGCTTAACATTTGCTTTAATCGTTGTTACGTTTGTTCAGGAATGAAATTTGTATTTTTCTCTCGACTGGATATAAATAACGATCATCTCTACTCGTTTTGTACGCAGAGAAGTAATTGAATTGTTTGTTTGTTTTGTTGTTTTGCTTATAAGCGAACGAATGTTTTAACTCCGCTTGGCTGACTGTTTTCAGTTTTTTTCGACGTCGGTGCTTCAACGGCCTCACAAATATTTTTACCGTTATCTTATTGCACGTAATCGGAATGAGTCGTCCTAAAATTAAGCATTAAGCGATGGATCAAACACTTCATCCAACACCGTGTTGGAAGAGCATGTTTTGACCGTTTAGCCGCCTCTCTCAACTTTGTATTGAAATGGCTTTCCATGTTTGATCATGATCATACATTTTCATCCGATCATTTCGCTCTACGAACAAACGTTTGATCGTTTAGCCAACCCAACCAAGAAAGTGCACAGTCAGTAAAAGTAAACTAAATGAAGCACATAACTTTAAATTTCAGCGATAACACGCAAAAATCGTCCTGTGTTCTCGCTTTGTCTTGTGTTTGGTTTAACATTCATGATTTGTTTCCCTGCTAGCAGAGGTTTCTCGCCGGCAGAGATCTCTGCTAGCAGAGGGAAATTGTTTGTCGGCTAGTCACCCAACTTGTTGTTTGTCAAACACAATGTTCAGGAAAATGTTTGATCTTTTAGTCGGGCCTTTAGTATTACTTGTGTTCTGCGTGAAGAGGACACTTTTCAGCAACTTCTGAAAACACAAATGATATTAATCGTTAATTTTAATCGGCCCCAGCCGCAATTTTTAGCAATTTCTATTGACTTACTACGAAATATGTTTGTTACTTGTCTAATTTCTCCACCTTCTCTAAAGAACCCTACCGACCCACGCATCGCAATTTGTTTTCTTTTAATTTGTTTTGTTATTCTGTGGTTTGTGAATTGCAGTCAATTCCTGTTGACTGCTCTCAACGATCAGGTTCGTACTTTACGGACCGTTATGTCAAAATTTAAAATTGCTTTGTAATTTTTGGAACTTACTGCGAGAACAGTATCTTTTGCTACTTTTCCACCTTCGCCAAGTTTTTTTCGAAGAAACGTTCGCATCCTAATTTGTTTCCTTGCAATTTTTGTTGTTTTGGGGTTTTTGAACTTCGGCCAATTCCTGTTGACTGCTCTAATCTATTAGAATATTTAACAATTATTCTACGAGGGCGCACTGGATATGAAGTGATAAATAAGCAACGAGGCGCGTAGCGCCGAGTTGGTTATAATCATTTCATATCCAGCAAGCCCGAGTAGAATAATTGTTTTATGAGGACCTCTACAATGCATAATTGACAATCTGAACAAAAAAAAGTGAAAGAAAGGAAACCAGAGAACGAGAAAATGAAAAATAGGAAACATTTGTCCATCACATGACTAAACAAAAAGGGCGCGAAAAACCTTTCGGTGTGTTGCAACGTTTCCGAGCAAAGTTGAATGAATATTCAATGAGACTGTCCGAGAACAACGTTGAAGCTTCAATTTAGGGTACTTTTTGAAAAAGTGCAGAGTTTATTTACTCTGAATAGTTGTCAGTAGTTTGGTAAAAATTACTCTATCATTTCTCAAAGAGGTTGGAACGGCTTTCACGTAGATGTACGAGCCGTAGGAAGCAAATTTTTTAATCCATCTGAACAACAGCACCAAGGCTACACCATGGGCGAACTTCATCAAAATGAAGACACAATTTCAATTTATTTCGATGGACTGGTCGGAAGCAAGATATATGAGGGATAAGCAAGGAAAATATCCAGGTTATGCTTCAAGAAGTGGTTTATAGAAATTTGTCTCGATGCGGGGACAAAAACTGGGACCGCGGCCGAACAGAATAACAAAAACAACAAGAACGGCGATTCTTCTCATTTTTTTTTTTTTTTTTACAAAACATCATATTTGTAACCGGAAAGTCTGAAGCAGGTGATTGATATATTGCATCGAGTGCAGGTCAGAACATTTTCAATGTGTTTTAATTTTTTAAAAAGAGTCACTGATCGCTGGAAAGATTTTCAATAGTGGATTATTGCTGCAGGTTTTAGTTAAAATCCTTGTTTGTTTTAGTTTGTTTTGAATAAACTGGCCCGAGAACGTAGTTACAGATTGGTGACGTCGACACTTGTTGTTGAGTACATATTTTCACTTTGGTTTAGTTAAGTTCAAAAACTGTTTCGGTATTTCCGTAAATAAAAGTGCGTTTTGCTATTAGCCAAACATCAACAGTGCTTATCCCAGCACTGTTTCTTGTCGTTCTAAAACACTCAGCAATGAAAAGTTGAATTCCATTTGTACTTCGGTTCCACTTTCGAAATTTCTACTCGTTAATTCCGTTGCGAGACGACTAACGTTTTAATGGCTGCAGTTTCGAGGGAAAATTTCACTGAGCTCTCTCTGTTTGCCGAAGCGTTCATTGATCATATAAGGTAGTGAAAGTATATGAGCTGAGAGCCTATGTCCAGCTAGCCAATGGAAATGCTGGAAATCTGATATCCGTAGTTCAGTTGTTAATAATATTAATTATTGGGCAACTACGTCGTCGTCGTCGTGCGTTCAGTGACGCCATAGAGAAATACTGCTAGTCATGATTACCATGAGAAAAGCAGTTCACGGGTTTTTATAAGTATGGTGCTCCGCTATACATACATACGTAATGAGATCATCCTGCATGGTCTTAAGTTTGATCTCCTCCTCCGCCGGTGATTGCATGGATAATTCATACTAACGAGTATTTTTGGAAAATGGAAAAGTGTATTGCTTGTCACACGGTGTGCTGATGTGGTCTGCTATATGGCGACATCTATAAGACGATGAATTTGACATTTTGTTATCACGCACTGCTGATCATTGGCTTGATACAGCTGCTGCCTACAGTCAACACCCAGGAAACATCTGTTGATTGGTGAAGGCATGCAGTATGAGCACGCCATAGACTTATTTACTGAGCCTTCTCATGTAGCACAAATAATACCTGAAAAGCTTAATACTATAGATTTTTCCACTTTCACTCAATAATTGGTACCATTATGTTTCATGAGATTTAAACAAATCTCCAAAACAACTTTTTATTAGCTACCTGATGATTTTATAGATAGGAAAATTTACGACAACACTTCTCTACAGGCATATACCGGTATATATTGACATCTGCTAATATTGATATAATAGAAAAATCTGTCGAGCTGCATGTTTAAACGATATTAAAGTGTGTTTCAACTTCGCTCCAATTTAGTAAAGAAATAAATAATGTCTGGAATTGCTGGATATACGTTCTTTGTCGCTTATTACAGTATTCGACATGCAGTTGATATTTGCTGTGGAACGAGCGCAGCGAGCGTGCAGCGGGGTACGAATTCTCAAATTCATGACTTTTTACCACAATGCATTGCATTTAACCAGAGTGCAGAGCGCCTCTATGCGCACTTCTTGTCAGTGAAAAGCGTCTTTTGTTGAGAAGGCGAATCCAATAAACGACCTCAATTCAACAACTACAGCGAATGTTTGGCAGTTGTCTCAATCCCATACTCTGATAGTTAAAAACAATGCATCAGTGGATCCTTTGAGGCTGGTGGAAACAACCAATGGCCACGACGCCGAATTCAGAATGCTTTTATTTTTTCGAGGTATTGGAACCTCAGATGAAACACGAAGCACGATTTCGATCACCAAGACTGTCATCAGAGCTTGAAAATGATCTTGAGGACGGAAAACGCTTAGTATTTTGTCAGTTACAGGAGTAAATCGTTTTTCTTTTCACTATCATTTTTGCGTTACAACCTACCAAATATTTCACAGATGTTGGTATCTCCGCAGTGTTACCAGCCTGAATTTCAAATCTTTTCGTGTTAGTTGTAGTCACTTATTTAAAACAGTTATTTTAACCAATCCCACGGTGGAAGGGGAGGGGGGGAGGGTGGGGTACTTCCCTCTATGGCTTATACGCGTATGTGCCACTGGATTCGGTATGGGTTTTGGCCCCTCTGCCCTAAAACGGGTATATAATTTCAAGCGAGTCTGTCCTAAAAACGGTCTGGGTCCGTCCTAGACCGGGTATGGTTTCAAGACTGTCGTCGACCACTTAGCAATCCGAAATCGGTGGTAAATGAATTTCGTGGTCCATTTTTTCTCATGCTTTCCTTAAAGGTTACACATTTAGTGAGGAGAGATTCCCGTCAATTAAGTTTCCACTTGAGATTCACCGCGAAATTAATGCTCTCACTTCTACGTAAAGTACTATATTTCTGTTGTGATCGGTGTTCACGTTTCAATGGGTAGAACATCACGTGTGATAAGTGACAATAAAATTGCCAGTAAAACAAGAGAATGTGGATATAAGATGTTGTCCTTTGTCCTTAATTGGGTCTTAACATAGGGGGCATTGCCCTGAACAGGGTAGGTATTTAAGGTTATTTTTGTCCTAAACAGGGTCAGGGTTTCAAGCCCCACAGCGGCACCCCTATACTCAAACGTTGATCAAGTAGCCCCTCCCCCGGGAACGAATCAAACTAGTTATTCTCTTGTTCATATTACAGCGCGATAGGGCGATTTAGTTGAAACGCCAGGAGTTTTATAGCCATTGTGTTGTTGTTAACTCTTTATCTTTTTGTAATAGTTGTAATGACTTATCTTGAAACCAGCCACAATAGTTGCTGTTGTCATACGCAATACTAAGTTTTCAACAGTTTGTATCAGTAACCTATGTCATTCTGTTTGCAAAAACGGGCTGTGCGAGCTATTACCAATTCAGACTATGGAGCACATTCTGCTCCCTTATTCTCCAAATTAGTAATTTAAGATATTTTTCAGATAAATACGTTTCAAATAGCTAAATTTATGTACTGTTTTCACAACAACCTGTTGCCTCCATTGTTTGCATCCACGCTTCAGGAATTTCAGTTCCACTGTCCCTGTTGATGTTGTTAGGGTGAAGTCTCATGTGAATAGCCTCTTAAACCTTACGGGTGTACCAATGTGGGTCTCGGTCAATAAATTTAACTTCGTCCCAGAGCGGATAATGTCCGGTCGCGTTGCTATGTTCTGAAACGGCGGAGGATTGGGTTCGAGCAAGCCGTATGTCTCTATCGTGTTCCTTAATCCGTTCATGCATAGATCTTCCCGTCTCTCCAATATAAACCTTACCACATTCGCAGGGAATGTTGTAGATTTTAGTGGATCGACAATGTCCTTAGGTCGCACTAGGTATGATCTAAGAGTTGTGTCAGTGTTGTTGTAGGCAACCGCGAAGAGCCTCCGATGTGCCTTTGACGTATGGCAGAACCACAGTAGATTTAATTTCGGGTTCAGGTTCCTTAGTGGTTGTTCGTCCCTTGGTTTTAGTAAGATTTTTTTACAAACGAAAACGGATAACCGTTGGAAACAAGGACCGATGAGAGGTGTTTCTTTTCATGAGAGATAACTGATGGTTTTGTTATGAGGTGTTAAGATCGATCGTAAAGGCACTTGACAATAGCGCGTTTTACAGATTGCTGGTGGTGTGAATCATACGTTAGGCACTGGTCAGTGTGTGTGTGTGTAGGCTTTCTGTAAACACTGGTAGAGAGGTATCCATTCGAATCCTTGATGATCAACATATCAAGGAAGGGAATTGAGTTGTCATTCTCAGTTTCCATTGTGATTTTTATATTGTCAGTATGCACAAGGTGGCCTCAACTAAAAGCCTGGTAGTTTCTAGAGGTCACCTTGCCACATATTGTACTTCTTATAAATTGTTAATGTATTAGGAAAAAAGGCAAATAAATGATGATGATGAATCTCAACAGGAATAGCGTAAAGCATAAACTTATGGTCATTTTGATTGCAGCTTAACTCTTTGTTTTTGTTGTAACAGCCTGTTGTGGTCATAATGACTGTCAAAATACTAGTTAAATTAAATTATTTTAATAGTTATATCAAGCAGTAATGAGAGTTATAAAAATTTCAGTTTTGAATGTGTAATCTGCTATTGAAACAATAAAGATCAATAAAGATCAACTGACTGACGGAGCTCTACTAAGCTGTGCTGAATGATCACATTTGCACTTTATTTTTGTCTTGTTGTAGTTTCATGTCGTCGGTTGAAGAACGTTATGTAACTTATCTAACTTATCACTTCAATCGACAGTCATGAGATCACAAAAAGGAAAAAGATTCCAAAAGTGGACAAAAATTAAAACACCTATCGCGACTGACGATTTAGGTCACTGACACTAATCAGAATAGTTAACAACTATTCAAAATAGTTCACGCAAGAGAATAATTTATGGGATATTTGCTGCGTCAAAAAACCATCAGACACAAAATCAATTGTTTCTGTGCATTGTACAATTTCTACGTCAAATTAAACCTTTTGCTATGCCCTGTTTCTTCGTCCATTGATGAGATGATCAACGCACCAACGGATGGAGTGAACGAACTAAATAAATAAATAAATAAATAAATAAATACAGAAAGAACCGTTAAAAAGTTTTTAATATAGGTCTCGCACAGGGAGCCCGAGCGCTCTCTAATTATAAGCATTCATACTATTACAATAAAAAAGAAAATATTTGCCTATGTGTATGTACGTCTTTCTTTGATAGTTTTTGAGGCGCTCTGTTTAGCGCGAAGACGGTTTCGCCGTTCGATTTCGAAAGCCAATCGCTTCAGGCATGCCGGAAGATGGAGATGACATTCAAGTATTAACTATTAGATCTCTCCGGGAGCGAATTTTGGGATTAATTTTTTAAATTTTTAAAGCGTTATAGGTTACTCATACAATTACAATAAAAAAGAAAAGATTTACTTATGTGTATGTGTCTGTGCCGTTTAGTAAGGGAAGCGTCTGCGTACATTAGCGCAAAGACGGTTTCTCCGTTCGATTTGAAAACACCATCACCTCAGGCGCGTCGGAAGCTGAAGACATTAATGTAAGAGTTTTAAGTATTAAATATAAAGCCTGGTTTCCATATAATCGCAGACGATCGCAGAGCCGACTGTAGCCATAGATTTCGGTCAGTGGAAATGTCAAATGTACATGCGCGTTGTCGGAATCGAAAATATTATGGGATAGGTTTCGATCGCAGGTCACAGAACTTTGGTTTCTCTCTGATCGCAGGATCGCAATTGATCGCAGACGATCGCGATGCTGATCGCAGGATCGTAGAGGATCGCAGAAGTGTCTTGCCATAATTCGCAGACGATCGCAGAACTTTTTGCGATCTGCGATCATATGGAAACCAACCTTTAACTCTCTGTGAGAGAAGAGAGAAAAGAAAGAAGGGATGAAATTCTTTCGAGAGCAATTTTCTCTAAAGGCTACAACTAAAAAATCCGCCAATACCGAGACTGATATAAGGTTGCATTAAAAACTCGTGTTCAATTTCGTTTTTTAGAATATTCTTTTGCCGATAAATCTTGTTGTTTTTCGTAGCCTGCGTAGCTGGCGGTTTTACTTCGGGAGCACGCGAGCGAGCGGCGAAGCGGTTTGACGTTGCCCTATGGCCTAATCTCCTCGCGGCAAAACCTTGAGCTCCACCAGCAGATTGATATAAGGTTGAATTAAAGACTTATGTTCAATTTGGTTTTTAGAATATTCTTTTTGCCGATAAAATCTCTTTGTTATTTGCTCCTCGCAGCAAAGCCTGGAGCTCGTTCGCGTGCTCCCCAACCAAAACCGCCAGCTACGGATGCTATGTATTTTGGAGACTGTTTTCGTTGAATCAATGACTCCACTTTACTTGATCGGAATCGAAGTAGCGGAGAAACCGTCTTTGCACTAACAGAACCCTTCGAAGACGACCATAAGCGTTCTTCAGGTACAATGCGAATTTACATTGGAAGGGGTGTTTATGTAGTAATATACCGGAAACACCTAATAGGAGCAGGTGTTGCGTTTCCAAAAGGAACTCCTTTTCTTCAAATTTTTCCCGACCAATGTGGAAGACCACAGGAGAAACAATTGTGATTCAATATGATAATACAAAGCTTTCGAGTATTAAAATGACAACTGTCGAAGCTAGGGAAAAGAAAAACGAAAAACTCGTCTACCAAAACCTATACTGTGAAACGGTACAAAAAAAACAAAAACAAAAACAAAAAAAAGTACATCCGTATCCTTCAAATATTTGAATTGCACTCTCGTTTTCTTCAATGCTGCATCCCAGGCCAGACCGTGTGCGAAGTAATACCAGGCTGGATCGAGTCGGTAGTTTTCCAGGTAGACCCGCTGAAAATTTTCAAAGACATCTTCCAGCAATAGCACATCGGATTGCAGATAGAGGTTGTGGTAGTCCCGCATGTTTCGGTAACCGAATTCCCTCCTAACGCTCTCGGCATGGATATAGCCATCCTCGGATATGTGGCTTTCATCCAGTTGGGAATAGAATGCTTCTTATAGGAGGAAGATGTTTTTCCTTTAGTCGAACGAGTGAATTCATGTAGTCGTATGGCTAGACTCTATTGCGGAGCATCAGTTCGAATTTATCCCCAACTGCTCGAGGCGTGAGATTTCTCACCAGGCCACCGAGCGAAGAGTCCATGAATTTCATACTGGCCACAAACCGGATTTCAAACTGAACGGCAATCTCTTGCCCTATTTTGTTTTTGCACGAACCGACTACCACACTCTTCGTTATTCGGTATGCATTTAATCTCCTCTTTTTGGTTTTGGGTCAGTCCCAACTGTTTCACGAAGAGATGGGCATCGTATCCCGATAAATTGTGGAGAATAACGGCCAGGACCCGAGGCATAGCCAGGTTGAGATTGCAACCAATGTGGGCAGCACCTCGAAACTGGCCAGTAAAGTGACAGTGGTCCCGCGATTTGGAGTTCAACCGACTGAATCCAACCCCCACACATGGCAAGCCCTGGTGGATTCAAAATCCTGGCGATCTCCTTTCTCCTACGTCATCGGATTCGGTCTCCTTTGCAAAGACATAGGGTTCGGGTTGGTACCCAATGGATTCATCAAAACACTTTACATACAGACAGAAACCCGATGAAGTGTGGTGCTGGTATTCGACCGTGACATTCTGGTCTGATTGGCCTGGATTCGTCCCAGTGGGTACTGTGAAACACTCGAAATACGTATACGTAGACTACAAACTGAACCATCACCTTTCTTTCGTGGTTCTCTTTTGGAAATTCGATCCGAATGGATTTATTGAATCGGCAGTATTCAATGTGCCGATCCAACATATTCTCTCTTCTAAGGGGTTTCAAACACATCCGTAAAAAGAATTTTTTCCGGGTGTCTTTCGAAATCTGGGATGAGAGCAATCTGGGTATATTTTTCACCAAAGCAGTAGTGTTGGTTTAACCCTTTGGAAATTAATATGAGATCGATGGATTAAAAAAAAAACATTGATACGCGGAACCTTTGGATTCAATTTTTCGAATTTTGTGATATCTTTCAGTTAAGCCGGAAATTCGATTTCTCCAGAGTTTAGCCCTGTGTTTTTTTTTTCAGATCGGCTATTCTTTCCGGATGAACCGATTTCGGATTGAGCGCTCTGAGTACACACAATTAAAACACTTGTTGTCATTGTGTTTTGGATTAATGATTGCATTCTTGCTGGTAAGAAATTTGGGAAGGGGAAAATAGGATGAACCCCTGAGGCGTTTATATGCGACTGTATTGATATCAAAACCGATGATTCCATCGGTTACAAATCCAGTCCCACCCCTGTTGAAATTGGCCAGATTTCCGATTATGTGTTCAACCGCTTTTTTGAACACCTCCTTGGGGTTGGTCTCTTCCAGCAAGATCTCAGTCTCTGGATGAAAAAAGGGTTTTTCGATAATGGGCCCCTCTTACGATAGGCTCTGTTGGGTCCTGCAATTGAGAGCCATTCGCATTTTAATGTTGTTTTTAATTAAACGAATATGGCTTTTGTTAATGATTTTGAAGAATTTATTGGGTTCAACACTCCTAGTTCCCTTTAAACTAAACTGTTTTGCAAACCCTTCGAGGCAAAATCGGATTCCTTGAAACTAATGATGTTGATTTTCTTCAGAAACTTTTTTATTTTGGTATGGGTAGTAGCTAATCAGGAATTTATTTTAGTATTTTTATAAATTCTTCATCTGAGGACATTTTTATTATACTAAGTTAAAAAAAAGATCAATTTATGTTCGTTATCCAGTTTCAAAAAGCTGGAGAACACAAATTCAACCCCACCACCGAAAAGAATGAAGCCGTAGATTTCAATGGAATCCCGCAAGGATCATTCGAAAAAACTCAGCGGCCTCTTTCCGAGAACCGAAAAAAAAAAACACTGTTTCGAATCCCCATGGATCGCAATAATGAGCTTTTTGGATGCCATCTATATTATATGCTATATTAAAAAAACAATTTTCAGTGTTGTTGGAGACACTTTTTCAAATTATATTCCTGTTTTCTGTGTCAGATCCAGCGTTTTCTGGTATTTTTCAGTCACTTTTGTATTTTTCTGTTACTTTTCTGAGAGCCAAATTAGACCAGAAAATCGCAATAAAATGTCCAAAAGGAGAACATACTACTGCAAATCCATTCCGTAGTGAAATCGACGATTGCATTCACACCCGAGAGGACGATAGCCTCTACACTACTCAAGACGCCGGCTAATTCCCTCAATCCACCATCAGAAGTGGAAAATTTTGTCTCCTCAGGACGGCTCGACACCGCTTGCTAAGTCCAAAAACAAAACAACAACAACAACAAAAAACACACACACAAAAAAACAGAGATACCTCTTACCTCTTTACTTCTTCGTCGCTCCTGTTCTTAAGCTCCTCGTACCTGTCTTCAAACTCGCGAATGTCTTTCTCAATGTACTCTTTGTGATCACCAACCAGGTTCTCACTTCGTATAAGGTCATTTCCGCCCTCAGCAACTTTCTTTACTTCCGGTTCGAGGGACTTGATTTCCTCGTAGAGGGCCTACGAAAATTCGAACGAGAAAAGCACAACAGACGCCAACTTAGACGTTTTGCAGCTATTTCGATTTGTGGGATTTTATGGCTTCAAGCTTACGCGACAAGTGCAAAAGGAGACCTGGATAGAAATAAACCTTTTAAATTCGGCTACAATTTCGCGTTGAAAGAAAACAGTAGGATGGAAGGAAACATTCGCAAACATTTACCTATCTGATTTTATATCTGTAGGGGTGACACAA
This sequence comes from Pachyseris speciosa, assembly GCA_016490735.1. Lineage (NCBI taxonomy): Eukaryota > Metazoa > Cnidaria > Anthozoa > Scleractinia > Pachyseridae > Pachyseris > Pachyseris speciosa. The sequence goes on along the minus strand of JAEMWC010001655.1, from coordinate 79,847 downwards.
GCAGGGTTTGCAACATTTATAAATTGGACGTGGGTAGTTGTAAATCTTTACCATTTGGCTTCATTTTCGTCTTGTCAGCACCATAGGATGGGAGGAAACACTCATAAATGTTTGCCTGTGTGATTTTCATCTGAACGGGCGAGTCAAGCTGAATTTCAAACATTAATTTTATAGATAAATAACCAAGATCAAAATACGGGCTCGTCCGTAGGTCTTCGACAACGTTAATTAAAGTAACTGTACACTACCCTGCTACAATCTCAGCCATGTTTACTGTAAAGTATACAAAACCATTTTACGTCCTGCCTCTCAATGTTGATAAACCACTGAATCAAACGCGCTGTTTTCTTGTATTGTTTCTTCCTTTTCTGGTTTGAAACTTAAAGGGACGTTCAAAAGAGGTGAAATGGGCGCCATGTTTCACCCATTTAACCATTACTCTCGGTAATGGTTATTGCGTCAGCGAGCGTTCAATGATCGCGATATGAAGCACGCAACTCTAGCTTCTTGAATGCTCTCTGTTGTATCACATTTTCAACTCGGTAGTTTAAATATCGTATAAAGAGAATTCCCCTCTGCTTCGTCATCAGCGTGCACAGTAGGAATATGAAGCCCGCTGGTGCAATTGAATTTGCCTACACGAATTTACCAGATATGTTACAATGTGAGTTATGCCATATGCACATCTCTCACCTTTGCTGCTAATAAACGATCTTTATGTGACTTGGATTCTTGCAGTTTCTCATCTCCTCTCACACGGCGCAGCTTATCCTGGAAGTTGTCAAGTTTCTCGTTCAAATCGTCTCTTTTTGCTTCCCACTCGCGGATTTTGTTTCGTTTTTTTAACTCCTTGCTCAGTTCAACGAGACTTCAAAATAAAATACAAATAAAAATTCGATCCAGAGTGACGCAGATCAAGTTAAGGTCTCTTAGTTAAGGACATTTAAATCAAATTTGTAAGGGGTGAATGGGTGACAATATGTCTGTCATTACCTTATTTTACACGGGCACCAAATCACAAATATTTTCGAAACTTTCACACGTATCAACTTCGCCAAATATCAGCCTATTTGTGTTTTGTAAAGAAATTCGCTATATCAGCAGCTTTTCTCAACATGACCATGTGAAATAGTTTTGCAGTTCTTTCGGAAGAAGCGTAAAATAGTTTAATCATCTATTCAATAGTAAAAGAAAAACTAAATTCCATAACTAAAAATGCTTACTTAAACTATGAATTTACCGTTTCAAGAAAGCATAACATTTTGATCACCTTCCTGCTCAGCAAAAAACGTACGGACTCAGGAAATAAAACTGTGTGACGTGGCCCCATTGCTGTTGCAAGGTCTATCTCAATTTGCTATTTGCAACCAAGAATTTCGGATGGAACGCGTAGTTCATTTTAATTAGCTTTGTGAGAATTGTTTTAAACCATCATGATGCACTGTAATTTTGTTTCCTTGATGAGATGTAATCACGGCAGCCAAAAGGGCATCATAGAAGTAAAGGTATTAAATACAGAAATATCAGATGTCCCATTCCTTTCAAAAACAACATTTAGACTGTATGGTCAAAGAATTTTATGTCAGCGGTAAGGAAGGAGCTTATAAATATTATAATCTGCAGGATGATTATATTTACCGATTTCAGGGATTAATATTTTTCATATTTTCATCCCTTTGAAGAATAATTATTTAAGAAGGCTTTTTGAACTTTTCAAATGACTTGAAAGCAATACTTTACACAAGTAGGGGCGTTTTCAATAATTACAGTGAAACTGGATGTTCTTTTGACGGCAACCTTGCAACCTTGAACAGATGACAAGAAAAAACTGAATTACTTATATTTAAGTCTTCGTCACTTAATTCAACAAAATTACTGAAAAGTTCCCCATAAGTAGGTCACTCAATCCGTCAAAATAATAGTTAAATTTAAGAGGATAAAATCGTTTCTTTCTTTTGGCTTGAATAACCCAGATAGTATTAAAAGTTGATAAATGGTGCGTTCCTGTCGATCTACAGCCTTCGAAGGATAAAAATTGAATGCAAACGGATAAAATATATGCAAGAAAAGGCGTTTATCGCGGGATTCGGACATTTGATCAGTGCTTCTGGACTCAGGAATGGAATTATTGCAATGGAGGCAGCGGTGAGATACTGTAACTAAGTAAAAGAAGTCAGCGTATGCGCTTAACGAAGATTCTGAACTCATCAATCCGTTTTTGGTGCGATCTGAGGTCGGGGATTCTACTTTGACGAAAAGTGAAGAACCTCGTGCAACATCTCTTACAGAATCTGCAAAAATATTCCGCAGTGAAATCGACGATTGCATTCGCTCCCGAAAGGACAATAGCCTCTACACCTCTCAAGAAGCCGGCTAATTCCCTCAACCTCCGGTCAGAAGTTGGAAATGTTTTCTTCTCTGCACAGCTCGACACCCCTTGCTAAGTCCAAAAATCGAAAAGAAAAGAGATACTTCTTACCTCTTTACACATTCGTCGCTCCTGTTCTTAAGCTCGTCGTGCTTGTCTTCAAATTCGCGAATGTCTTTCTCAATGGACTCTTTGTGATCACCAACCAGATTCTCACTTCGTATAAGGTCATTTCCGTCCTCAGCAACTTTCTTTACTTCCGGTCCGAGGGAGTTGATTACCTCGTAACAGGCCTGCGAAAATTCCCAAGAGAAAACCATAAGAGGCGACAACTAAGACGTTTTTCAGCTATTTGAATTTGTCGGATTTTATGGCTTCAGCTTAGGCGACAAGTGCAAAAGGAGACCTGGATAGAGATGAATCTATAAAATTCGGCTACATTTTACTGTTGAAAGCAAACAATGAAATACGTTTACCTATGTGATTTTATATCTGTAGGGGTGATACAAGCAGAGTTTGGAAAATTAATAAATTGGACGTGGGTAGTTGTAAATCTTTACCATTCGCCGCCTTCACTTTCGTGTTGTAAGCAAATAAGGATGGAAGGAAACAATCACAAACATTTAGGTCTTTGATCCGTTTTATATCTGTAGGGGTGTCACAAGCTGAGTTTGGAACATTTATAAATTGAACGTGGGTAATTGTAAATCTTTGCCATTCGGCTACATTTTCGTGTTTTCAGCACCATAGGATAGGAGGAAACACTAATAAATGTGTGCCTGTGTGATCTTATATCTGTACGGGCGAGTCAAGCTGAATTTGAAACATTAATGTTGTTGATAAATAACCCGGATCATAACACGGGCTCGTCCCGTAGGTCTTACGACAACGTTAATTAAAGTAACTACACTGAACTCACAGCTGACAACACATTAACAAACTGTCTTATAACATTTTCAGCGCGGTGGTTTAAATATCGTATAGTGGGATGTTCCCTCTGCTTCGTCATCAGCGTGCACAATAGGAATATGAAACACGCTGACGCAACTGAATTTGCCTACACGAATTTACCAGCTACATTATAATGTGAGTTATGCCATGTGCACATCTCTCACCTTTGCTGCTAATAAACGATCTTCCTTTGCCTTGGATTCTTGCCGTTTCTCACCTCCTCTCGCACGGCCCAGCTCATCTTGGCAGTTGTCAAGTTTCTCGTTCAAATCGTCTCTTTTTGCTTCCCAGTCGCAGATTTTGTTTCGTCTTTGCAACTCCTTGCTCAGTTCAACGAGACTTCAAAATAACATGCAAATAACAATGTGATCCAGAGTGATGCAGGCCAAGGATAGGTCGCTTAGTTAAAAGACACGTCATTCGCGTTTGTAAGGGGTGAAGGGCTGACAAAATGTCTGTCATTACCTTATTTTACACGCGTACGGGCACCAAATCACAAATACTTTCGAAACTTTCACAGGTATCAATTTCGCGAAATATCAGCCTATTTGTGTTTTGAAAAGAAATTTGCCATATCAGTAGCTTTTCTCAACATGACCATGTGAAATAGTTTTGCAGTTTTTTCGGAAGAAGTCTAAAATAGTTTAATTATCTATTCAATACTAAAAGAGCAACTAATTTCCATAACTGAAAATGCTTTCTTAACCTACGAATTTATCGTTTCGAGAAAGGAAAGCATTTTGGCCACCTTCCTGATCAGCAAAAAACGTACTGACTCAGCAAATAAATCTTTGTGTGACTTGGCCCTATTCTTGTTGCATGGTCTATCTTAAGTTGCTATTTGGAACCTAGAATTTCGGATGGAACGAGAAGGACTGACATAGAAGAAGTGCATTTTAATTAGCTCTGTGAGAATTATTTTAAATCATTATTATGCACTGTAATTCTGTTTCCTTGATGAGATGTAATGACGGCAGCCGAAAGGGCATCGTTACTTTCAAAAACAATATTTTGACTGTATGATCAATGAATTTTATGTCAGTCGTAATTTTCCAATTATTCAGTTTGAGAACCAGCTTATAAATATTATAAGGTGCAGGATGATTATTTTTTACTGATTTCACGGTTTATACTTTTCCAATTTTCATCATTCTAAGCAATGAGAAAGAAATGATGAGCAATGGTGAGAAAGGACGTTAAACTTTTAAAATATGTCTTGAAAGCAACACTTTAAAGAAGCACGGGCGTTTTTAATAATTATGACTGAATGCCGGACTGGTAAGTTAAGATTACCAAAAAGTTCAACTGTTGTCTGTGAGGTCGCGTTTTGGTGTTGGGAAATACAGTCATTTTGATTGTATGGTCAAAGAATCTATGGTCGTAATTTTCCAATTATTCTTTTTTGTGTGGGCACCTGTGGTAGCTCACACTATAGTCATCGAGTTTGTCCGACTGTAACACTCACGTGACGTCCCTTGGGAGAAAGGAGACCAATCATGCATTTTTTCTCGTTTTGTTTTCGTTTGTATGGCATCGACCATCGAAAGCGGTGTTTGACCATTCTGCGCAAATACGTTCATCCAAAAGTAAACATTTAGAGTTTGTTACCTTCATCAGGTAAATGGCATTTTAAAGATAATATCTGCGGGCCTGTTTTTGGCTAAGTAGCACCCTTTGTTTTGAAAATAGAGCAGTGTGAAATTCGAATTTTTTTTACAAAAATGTGTGACATTTGGATTGGTTCTGATAAACTCATGTCACACACACGGAAATATCAATCCGCCTTTCTGTTCTGAATTCGTGAAGATAATGGCTATACTGAAGAGGATAAATACATTTTTTCTTTGGCTTGAAGAACCCTAATAGTATTAAAAGTTGATAAATGGTGCGTTCCGTTGGAATGACCTAGATGAGGATCAATGATCTAAGATCACTCGGAGCATGGTGCATCAAAGGTAGCGAGGAATCCACTCTGGGAAAGGATTCCTCGAATCCTTTGATGCACCGTGATCCCAGTGATCTTGGATCATTGATCCAGATGTGGATTACCCCAAAGGAACGCACCCTTCAAAAAAAGTATCACGTTAGACATAATGAGACGTGGCGATATTTGCTACAAAGAAATTAAATTTTATGACCTGGTACTGTAAATGAACAGTTTACAACCGAAAGTAAAGAACTTTGCTTTCTCATAATGCCAAAAGAGAGAGAAAAAAACATATTCGAACATTGAACCAGCGAAAATCAGAGCACTTACTCGCCCCAGGCCTTGTGCAAATCATGTAGCTTTCGTTGAAGGGCATCGCGGTCCTCCTCGTTAATGAATGGCTTTCTGCATAACTCGTTCACTTCGTCCGTGACTCGGTAAATTTCTGGCTGTTTTTGTTCAATCTGTGTTATGGTTCCCTAAAAGTATTATGGCATTATGATTTCCACATTCAGTGCATGTACTGGAGCATGCTCATTTACTGGTCAATTGATGAAGTAAATACGTCAGTCACTCGGTCAGTAAGTCACTGAATTGGCAAGTGAGACAGTCAGTAACGTCACGTCGCTTATCCTCGCTTCACGCTACTCACTTACTGACTCACTCCCTCACGCACTCACACATTGACGAATTCACGCAACCCATGCACCCACGCACCCATTCCTTCGCTTTCTCCTTCGTTCCTCCCTTTATTCATTCATTCATGGTCCTGAAGTCCGCCCAACCACCCGTCCATCCGTTCGTTGGTTCGTTTCTTCGTTCATTCATTCATTTATTCATTCATTCACTCATTCATTCATTCATTCATTAGGGAGCTAAGCCAGTCTGTCTGTCGGTCTGTCTGTCTGTCTTTTAGAGAGAGAATTACTAAGTCGACCAATTAGTCCCTTAGCGTACCAAGACATCAATCAAAATAAACATCCAGCCAACCTCGTGCTCTTCTATCTCTTTTCTGATCAATGCTGGATCTTTACTGTGACCTCGTGTGGAGATTTCGCTCCTTGTTTTCTGGATCCACACGATATAAACTTCAATCTGATGTTCCCTTGGAGACACAACAGCTGCACGACAACTGAGAAAAGGTAAATACAATTGTATTTGCAGCGTCAAAAGGCCTGGCCTAATTAAGTAGGTTGGATCTCACATCCAAAATCACTGGAATTGAATGTTGAGTGGCAAAACAGTATCTAAAATTGCTGGACGAAAGAACCTAACGGCACAAGCTGCGCTAAATTCGAAAACGTGGCGCTAACACGGAAACGGTAAGACGGTGTCAACCGAATAAAAAGAAGGATGTGGTTAAGCGAACGAGCAAAAAAGGGTATCACAACGAAACTATGTAAACTCGTTACCAGTCTCTGGGAGAGTTGTGCAGTTTTAGTGATAGTTGAGTGTAACGAAATAAAAACAACTACGTTTATCATGCCTCTCGACTCTAGAATGGAACTATTACATTGGAGGCAGTGGTGGGATACTCCAAGTAAAAGAAATAAGTCAGCGAATCCGCTTAAAGAAGATTCTGAACCCATTAATCCGTTTTTGGTGCGATCTGAGGTCGGGGACTCTACTTTGCTGAAAAGTGAAGCACCACGTACAACATCTGTTATAGAATCTGCAAATTTATCCCGCAGTGAAATCGACGATTGCATTCGCTCCCGAGAGGACAATATTCCCTATACCACTCAAGAAGCTGGCTAATTTCATCAACCCACGATCAGAAGTTGGAAATGTTTACTTCGCGGCAATGCTTGACACCCCTTGCTAAGTCCAAAAATCGAAAAAAATAAAAAAATAAAAAAGAAAAAACAGAGACACCTCTCACCTCTTTAGTTCTTGGGCGGTCCTGTTCTTAAGCTCTTCGTACTTGTCTTCCAAAACGCGAATGCCTTTCTCAATAAGTTCTTTGTGATCACTATCAAGATTCTCTCTTCGTATAAGATCATTTCCGTCCTCAGCAACTTTCTTTACTTCCGGTTCGAGGGAGTTGATTTCCTCGTAGCAGGCCTACGAAAATTGGAACGAGAAAAGCATAACAAACAACAATTTCAAATTGTCGGAAATTTACGGCTTCAAGCTTACGCGACAAGTTGCAAAAGCAGACCTGGATAGAGATAAATCTTTAAAATTCGGCTACATTTTCGTGTTGAAAGCAAAGTAGGATGGGCGGAAACAAACAGAAACAGTTAGGTATGTGATTTTATATCTGTAGGGGCGACACGAGCTAAGTTTGGAACATTTATAAATTGGACGTGGGTAGTTGGAAATCTTTACCATTCGGCTCCATTTTCGTGTTGTCAGCACCATAGGATGCAAGGAAACACTCATAAATGTTTGTATTTGTGATTTTATATCTGTATGGGCGAGTCAAGCTGAATTTGAAACATTAATTTTATAGATAAATAACCCAGATCAAAATACGGGCTCGCCCCGTAGGTCTTACGACAATGTTAATTGTAACTGTACACTACCCTGGTACTATCTCAGCCATATAATCCACTGAATCAAACGTGCTATCTTCTTGTATTGTTTCTTCCTTATCTGGTTTGCAACTTAAAGGGACGTTCAAAGGAGAGAGGAAGTAGGCACGATGTTTCACCCATTTAATCATTACTCTCGACAATGGTTAATGCGTGAGTGTTGCGTTTAATGATCGCGATATGAAGCTCGCAACTCTAGCTTCTTGAATGCTCTCCAAGGTTCCCAAGGGCTTCATACCTCTGTGCAATTAAAGCTGACGCATTAACCAAACCGTTTTATAACATTTTCAGCACGGAAGTTTAAGTATCGTATAAAGAGAAGTTCCCTCTGCTTCGTCATCAGCGTGCACATACAATAGGAATATGAAGCACGCTGGCGCAATTAAATTTTGCCTACACGAACTTACCAGCTATGTTATAATGTGAGTTATGTCATGTGCACATCTCTCACCTTTGCTGCTAATAAACGATCTTCATGTGCCTTGGATTCTTGCAGTTTCTCACCTCCTCTCACACGGCCTAGCTTATCTTGGCAGTTGTCAAGTTTCTCGATCAAATCGTCTCTTTTTGCTTCCCAGTCGCAGATTTTGTTTCGTCTTTGCAACTCCTTGCTCAGTTCAACGAGACTTCAAAATAACATGCAAATCACAATGTGATCCAGAGTGATGTAGGCCAAGGATAGGTCGCTTAGTTAAAAGACACGTAAATCACATTTGTAAGGGGTGCAGGGCTAACAAAATGTCTGTCATTACCTTATTTTGCACGCATACGGGCACCAAATCACAAATACTTTCGAAACTTTCACAGCTATCAACTTCGCCAAATATCAGCCTATTTGTGTTTTGTAAAGAAATTTGCCGTATCAGTAGCTTTTCTCAACATGACCATGTGAAATAGTTTAGCAGCTCTTTCGGAAGAAGCATAAAATAGATTAATTATCTTTTCAATACTAAAAGAGCGACTTAAAGTGCCTATGAAGTTTAATCCATAAAACTCAACATTCCAAAATTTGAAGTGCTCTTGATTAAAATCGGCGATTATACAAGCGTTTGAAATTGGGCTATTTTGCCCTCAAAAATGGCATTTGAATCGCGCGGCCAAAAAGACACGTGACAATAGCTGTGACGTAATTTTGACGTAATTTTGGGGACAAGTATTCCAACTATTTCACTATAATTCGTAAGCGTAAACACATTTTTGTACCCAAAATGACGTCACATCGCGAATAAACACGACCCAGACCCCTGAACATTTTTAAAGGCAAAATAGTCCAACTTCAAACGCTCGTAAATCAACAAATTTAATCACAAGCACCTCAAATTTTGAGATTCTTGAAATTTTAGGGGTAAACTTTAAAATTAGCAAGAAAGAAATTTCGCTTCATAGGCACTTTAATTCCATAAATGAAAATACTTTCTTAAACTACGAATTTATCGTTTTGAGAAAGCAAACACTTTGAGTACCTTCCTGCTCAGCAAAAAACGTACTGACTCAGCAAATAAATCTTTCTGTGACTTCGCCCCATTGTTGTTGCACCGTGTATCTCAAATTGCTATTTGCAACGCAGAATTTCGAATGGAACGAGAAGGACTTACATAGAACGAGTCCATTTTAATTAGCTCTGTGAGAATTATTTTAAACCGTTATTATGCACTGTAATTCTGTTTCCTTGATGACATATAATGACGGGAACCAAAAGGGCATCATAGAAGTAAAGGTATAACTAATACAGAACAATCTAATTATGAATAACGACATTATGACTGCATGGTCAAATAACTTTATGTCAGTCGTAATTTTCAAATTATTCGTTTTTAAGTTTGAGAAGGAGGATGATTATTTTTACTGATTTCGAGGATTAATAGGTTTCACATTTTTATTATCCCTTTGAGGAATCAGCATTTAAGAAGGCTTTTTAACTTTTCAAATGACTTTAAACAGTACTTTAAACAAGCACTCAGCAAATAAATCTTTGTGTGACCTGGCCCGATTGTTGTTGCATGGTCTATCTTAAGTTGCTATTTGTAATCTAGAATTTCGGATGGAACGAGAAGGACTGACGTAGAAGGAGTGCATTTTAATTAGCTCTGTGATAATTATTTTAAACCATTGTTATGCACTGTAATTCTGTTTCCTTGATGAGATGTAATGACGGCAGCCGAAAGGGCATCGTTCCTTTCAAAAACAATATTTTGACTGTATGGTCAATGAATTTTATGTCAGTCGTAATTTTCCAATTATTCAGTTTGAGAAGCAGCTTATAAATATTATAAGGTGCAGGATGATTATTTTTACTGATTTCACGGTTTATATTTTTCCAATTTTCATCATTCTAAGCAATGAGAAAGAAATGATGAGCAATGATGAGAAAGGCCTTTAAACTTTTTAAATGTCTTGAAAGCAACACTTTAAAGAAGCACGGGCGTTTTTAATAATTATGACTGAATGCCGGACTGGTAAGTTAAGATTACCAAAAAGTTCAACTGTTGTCTGTGAGGTCGCGTTTTGGTGTTGGGAAATACAGTCATTTTGATTGTATGGTCAAAGAATCTATGGTCGTAATTTTCCAATTATTCTTTTTTGTGTGGGCACCTGTGGTAGCTCACACTATAGTCATCGAGTTTGTCCGACTGTAACACTCACGTGACGTCCCTTGGGAGAAAGGAGACCAATCATGCATTTTTTCTCGTTTTGTTTTCGTTTGTATGGCATCGACCATCGAAAGCGGTGTTTGACCATTCTGCGCAAATACGTTCATCCAAAAGTAAACATTTAGAGTTTGTTACCTTCATCAGGTAAATGGCATTTTAAAGATAATATCTGCGGGCCTGTTTTTGGCTAAGTAGCACCCTTTGTTTTGAAAATAGAGCAGTGTGAAATTCGAATTTTTTTTACAAAAATGTGTGACATTTGGATTGGTTCTGATAAACTCATGTCACACACACGGAAATATCAATCCGCCTTTCTGTTCTGAATTCGTGAAGATAATGGCTATACTGAAGAGGATAAATACATTTTTTCTTTGGCTTGAAGAACCCTAATAGTATTAAAAGTTGATAAATGGTGCGTTCCGTTGGAATGACCTAGATGAGGATCAATGATCTAAGATCACTCGGAGCATGGTGCATCAAAGGTAGCGAGGAATCCACTCTGGGAAAGGATTCCTCGAATCCTTTGATGCACCGTGATCCCAGTGATCTTGGATCATTGATCCAGATGTGGATTACCCCAAAGGAACGCACCCTTCAAAAAAAGTATCACGTTAGACATAATGAGACGTGGCGATATTTGCTACAAAGAAATTAAATTTTATGACCTGGTACTGTAAATGAACAGTTTACAACCGAAAGTAAAGAACTTTGCTTTCTCATAATGCCAAAAGAGAGAGAAAAAAACATATTCGAACATTGAACCAGCGAAAATCAGAGCACTTACTCGCCCCAGGCCTTGTGCAAATCATGTAGCTTTCGTTGAAGGGCATCGCGGTCCTCCTCGTTAATGAATGGCTTTCTGCATAACTCGTTCACTTCGTCCGTGACTCGGTAAATTTCTGGCTGTTTTTGTTCAATCTGTGTTATGGTTCCCTAAAAGTATTATGGCATTATGATTTCCACATTCAGTGCATGTACTGGAGCATGCTCATTTACTGGTCAATTGATGAAGTAAACACGTCAGTCACTCGGTCAGTAAGTCACTGAATTGGCAAGTGAGACAGTCAGTAACGTCACGTCGCTTATCCTCGCTTCACGCTACTCACTTACTGACTCACTCCCTCACGCACTCACACATTGACGAATTCACGCAACCCATGCACCCACGCACCCATTCCTTCGCTTTCTCCTTCGTTCCTCCCTTTATTCATTCATTCATGGTCCTGAAGTCCGCCCAACCACCCGTCCATCCGTTCGTTGGTTCGTTTCTTCGTTCATTCATTCATTTATTCATTCATTCACTCATTCATTCATTCATTCATTAGGGAGCTAAGCCAGTCTGTCTGTCGGTCTGTCTGTCTGTCTTTTAGAGAGAGAATTACTAAGTCGACCAATTAGTCCCTTAGCGTACCAAGACATCAATCAAAATAAACATCCAGCCAACCTCGTGCTCTTCTATCTCTTTTCTGATCAATGCTGGATCTTTACTGTGACCTCGTGTGGAGATTTCGCTCCTTGTTTTCTGGATCCACACGATATAAACTTCAATCTGATGTTCCCTTGGAGACACAACAGCTGCACGACAACTGAGAAAAGGTAAATACAATTGTATTTGCAGCGTCAAAAGGCCTGGCCTAATTAAGTAGGTTGGATCTCACATCCAAAATCACTGGAATTGAATGTTGAGTGGCAAAACAGTATCTAAAATTGCTGGACGAAAGAACCTAACGGCACAAGCTGCGCTAAATTCGAAAACGTGGCGCTAACACGGAAACGGTAAGACGGTGTCAACCGAATAAAAAGAAGGATGTGGTTAAGCGAACGAGCAAAAAAGGGTATCACAACGAAACTATGTAAACTCGTTACCAGTCTCTGGGAGAGTTGTGCAGTTTTAGTGATAGTTGAGTGTAACGAAATAAAAACAACTACGTTTATCATGCCTCTCGACTCTAGAATGGAACTATTACATTGGAGGCAGTGGTGGGATACTCCAAGTAAAAGAAATAAGTCAGCGAATCCGCTTAAAGAAGATTCTGAACCCATTAATCCGTTTTTGGTGCGATCTGAGGTCGGGGACTCTACTTTGCTGAAAAGTGAAGCACCACGTACAACATCTGTTATAGAATCTGCAAATTTATCCCGCAGTGAAATCGACGATTGCATTCGCTCCCGAGAGGACAATATTCCCTATACCACTCAAGAAGCTGGCTAATTTCATCAACCCACGATCAGAAGTTGGAAATGTTTACTTCGCGGCAATGCTTGACACCCCTTGCTAAGTCCAAAAATCGAAAAAAATAAAAAAATAAAAAAGAAAAAACAGAGACACCTCTCACCTCTTTAGTTCTTGGGCGGTCCTGTTCTTAAGCTCTTCGTACTTGTCTTCCAAAACGCGAATGCCTTTCTCAATAAGTTCTTTGTGATCACTATCAAGATTCTCTCTTCGTATAAGATCATTTCCGTCCTCAGCAACTTTCTTTACTTCCGGTTCGAGGGAGTTGATTTCCTCGTAGCAGGCCTACGAAAATTGGAACGAGAAAAGCATAACAAACAACAATTTCAAATTGTCGGAAATTTACGGCTTCAAGCTTACGCGACAAGTTGCAAAAGCAGACCTGGATAGAGATAAATCTTTAAAATTCGGCTACATTTTCGTGTTGAAAGCAAAGTAGGATGGGCGGAAACAAACAGAAACAGTTAGGTATGTGATTTTATATCTGTAGGGGCGACACGAGCTAAGTTTGGAACATTTATAAATTGGACGTGGGTAGTTGGAAATCTTTACCATTCGGCTCCATTTTCGTGTTGTCAGCACCATAGGATGCAAGGAAACACTCATAAATGTTTGTATTTGTGATTTTATATCTGTATGGGCGAGTCAAGCTGAATTTGAAACATTAATTTTATAGATAAATAACCCAGATCAAAATACGGGCTCGCCCCGTAGGTCTTACGACAATGTTAATTGTAACTGTACACTACCCTGGTACTATCTCAGCCATATAATCCACTGAATCAAACGTGCTATCTTCTTGTATTGTTTCTTCCTTATCTGGTTTGCAACTTAAAGGGACGTTCAAAGGAGAGAGGAAGTAGGCACGATGTTTCACCCATTTAATCATTACTCTCGACAATGGTTAATGCGTGAGTGTTGCGTTTAATGATCGCGATATGAAGCTCGCAACTCTAGCTTCTTGAATGCTCTCCAAGGTTCCCAAGGGCTTCATACCTCTGTGCAATTAAAGCTGACGCATTAACCAAACCGTTTTATAACATTTTCAGCACGGAAGTTTAAGTATCGTATAAAGAGAAGTTCCCTCTGCTTCGTCATCAGCGTGCACATACAATAGGAATATGAAGCACGCTGGCGCAATTAAATTTTGCCTACACGAACTTACCAGCTATGTTATAATGTGAGTTATGTCATGTGCACATCTCTCACCTTTGCTGCTAATAAACGATCTTCATGTGCCTTGGATTCTTGCAGTTTCTCACCTCCTCTCACACGGCCTAGCTTATCTTGGCAGTTGTCAAGTTTCTCGATCAAATCGTCTCTTTTTGCTTCCCAGTCGCAGATTTTGTTTCGTCTTTGCAACTCCTTGCTCAGTTCAACGAGACTTCAAAATAACATGCAAATCACAATGTGATCCAGAGTGATGTAGGCCAAGGATAGGTCGCTTAGTTAAAAGACACGTAAATCACATTTGTAAGGGGTGCAGGGCTAACAAAATGTCTGTCATTACCTTATTTTGCACGCATACGGGCACCAAATCACAAATACTTTCGAAACTTTCACAGCTATCAACTTCGCCAAATATCAGCCTATTTGTGTTTTGTAAAGAAATTTGCCGTATCAGTAGCTTTTCTCAACATGACCATGTGAAATAGTTTAGCAGCTCTTTCGGAAGAAGCATAAAATAGATTAATTATCTTTTCAATACTAAAAGAGCGACTTAAAGTGCCTATGAAGTTTAATCCATAAAACTCAACATTCCAAAATTTGAAGTGCTCTTGATTAAAATCGGCGATTATACAAGCGTTTGAAATTGGGCTATTTTGCCCTCAAAAATGGCATTTGAATCGCGCGGCCAAAAAGACACGTGACAATAGCTGTGACGTAATTTTGACGTAATTTTGGGGACAAGTATTCCAACTATTTCACTATAATTCGTAAGCGTAAACACATTTTTGTACCCAAAATGACGTCACATCGCGAATAAACACGACCCAGACCCCTGAACATTTTTAAAGGCAAAATAGTCCAACTTCAAACGCTCGTAAATCAACAAATTTAATCACAAGCACCTCAAATTTTGAGATTCTTGAAATTTTAGGGGTAAACTTTAAAATTAGCAAGAAAGAAATTTCGCTTCATAGGCACTTTAATTCCATAAATGAAAATACTTTTTAAACTACGAATTTATCGTTTTGAGAAAGCAAACACTTTGAGTACCTTCCTGCTCAGCAAAAAACGTACTGACTCAGCAAATAAATCTTTCTGTGACTTCGCCCCATTGTTGTTGCACCGTGTATCTCAAATTGCTATTTGCAACGCAGAATTTCGAATGGAACGAGAAGGACTTACATAGAACGAGTCCATTTTAATTAGCTCTGTGAGAATTATTTTAAACCGTTATTATGCACTGTAATTCTGTTTCCTTGATGACATATAATGACGGGAACCAAAAGGGCATCATAGAAGTAAAGGTATAACTAATACAGAACAATCTAATTATGAATAACGACATTATGACTGCATGGTCAAATAACTTTATGTCAGTCGTAATTTTCAAATTATTCGTTTTTAAGTTTGAGAAGGAGGATGATTATTTTTACTGATTTCGAGGATTAATAGGTTTCACATTTTTATTATCCCTTTGAGGAATCAGCATTTAAGAAGGCTTTTTAACTTTTCAAATGACTTTAAACAGTACTTTAAACAAGCACTCAGCAAATAAATCTTTGTGTGACCTGGCCCGATTGTTGTTGCATGGTCTATCTTAAGTTGCTATTTGTAATCTAGAATTTCGGATGGAACGAGAAGGACTGACGTAGAAGGAGTGCATTTTAATTAGCTCTGTGATAATTATTTTAAACCATTGTTATGCACTGTAATTCTGTTTCCTTGATGAGATGTAATGACGGCAGCCGAAAGGGCATCGTTCCTTTCAAAAACAATATTTTGACTGTATGGTCAATGAATTTTATGTCAGTCGTAATTTTCCAATTATTCAGTTTGAGAAGCAGCTTATAAATATTATAAGGTGCAGGATGATTATTTTTACTGATTTCACGGTTTATATTTTTCCAATTTTCATCATTCTAAGCAATGAGAAAGAAATGATGAGCAATGATGAGAAAGGCCTTTAAACTTTTTAAATGTCTTGAAAGCAACACTTTAAAGAAGCACGGGCGTTTTTAATAATTATGACTGAATGCCGGACTGGTAAGTTAAGATTACCAAAAAGTTCAACTGTTGTCTGTGAGGTCGCGTTTTGGTGTTGGGAAATACAGTCATTTTGATTGTATGGTCAAAGAATCTATGGTCGTAATTTTCCAATTATTCTTTTTTGTGTGGGCACCTGTGGTAGCTCACACTATAGTCATCGAGTTTGTCCGACTGTAACACTCACGTGACGTCCCTTGGGAGAAAGGAGACCAATCATGCATTTTTTCTCGTTTTGTTTTCGTTTGTATGGCATCGACCATCGAAAGCGGTGTTTGACCATTCTGCGCAAATACGTTCATCCAAAAGTAAACATTTAGAGTTTGTTACCTTCATCAGGTAAATGGCATTTTAAAGATAATATCTGCGGGCCTGTTTTTGGCTAAGTAGCACCCTTTGTTTTGAAAATAGAGCAGTGTGAAATTCGAATTTTTTTTACAAAAATGTGTGACATTTGGATTGGTTCTGATAAACTCATGTCACACACACGGAAATATCAATCCGCCTTTCTGTTCTGAATTCGTGAAGATAATGGCTATACTGAAGAAGATAAATACATTTTTTCTTTGGCTTGAAGAACCCTAATAGTATTAAAAGTTGATAAATGGTGCGTTCCGTTGGAATGACCTAGATGAGGATCAATGATCTAAGATCACTCGGAGCATGGTGCATCAAAGGTAGCGAGGAATCCACTCTGGGAAAGGATTCCTCGAATCCTTTGATGCACCGTGATCCCAGTGATCTTGGATCATTGATCCAGATGTGGATTACCCCAAAGGAACGCACCCTTCAAAAAAAGTATCACGTTAGACATAATGAGACGTGGCGATATTTGCTACAAAGAAATTAAATTTTATGACCTGGTACTGTAAATGAACAGTTTACAACCGAAAGTAAAGAACTTTGCTTTCTCATAATGCCAAAAGAGAGAGAAAAAAACATATTCGAACATTGAACCAGCGAAAATCAGAGCACTTACTCGCCCCAGGCCTTGTGCAAATCATGTAGCTTTCGTTGAAGGGCATCGCGGTCCTCCTCGTTAATGAATGGCTTTCTGCATAACTCGTTCACTTCGTCCGTGACTCGGTAAATTTCTGGCTGTTTTTGTTCAATCTGTGTTATGGTTCCCTAAAAGTATTATGGCATTATGATTTCCACATTCAGTGCATGTACTGGAGCATGCTCATTTACTGGTCAATTGATGAAGTAAACACGTCAGTCACTCGGTCAGTAAGTCACTGAATTGGCAAGTGAGACAGTCAGTAACGTCACGTCGCTTATCCTCGCTTCACGCTACTCACTTACTGACTCACTCCCTCACGCACTCACACATTGACGAATTCACGCAACCCATGCACCCACGCACCCATTCCTTCGCTTTCTCCTTCGTTCCTCCCTTTATTCATTCATTCATGGTCCTGAAGTCCGCCCAACCACCCGTCCATCCGTTCGTTGGTTCGTTTCTTCGTTCATTCATTCATTTATTCATTCATTCACTCATTCATTCATTCATTCATTAGGGAGCTAAGCCAGTCTGTCTGTCGGTCTGTCTGTCTGTCTTTTAGAGAGAGAATTACTAAGTCGACCAATTAGTCCCTTAGCGTACCAAGACATCAATCAAAATAAACATCCAGCCAACCTCGTGCTCTTCTATCTCTTTTCTGATCAATGCTGGATCTTTACTGTGACCTCGTGTGGAGATTTCGCTCCTTGTTTTCTGGATCCACACGATATAAACTTCAATCTGATGTTCCCTTGGAGACACAACAGCTGCACGACAACTGAGAAAAGGTAAATACAATTGTATTTGCAGCGTCAAAAGGCCTGGCCTAATTAAGTAGGTTGGATCTCACATCCAAAATCACTGGAATTGAATGTTGAGTGGCAAAACAGTATCTAAAATTGCTGGACGAAAGAACCTAACGGCACAAGCTGCGCTAAATTCGAAAACGTGGCGCTAACACGGAAACGGTAAGACGGTGTCAACCGAATAAAAAGAAGGATGTGGTTAAGCGAACGAGCAAAAAAGGGTATCACAACGAAACTATGTAAACTCGTTACCAGTCTCTGGGAGAGTTGTGCAGTTTTAGTGATAGTTGAGTGTAACGAAATAAAAACAACTACGTTTATCATGCCTCTCGACTCTAGAATGGAACTATTACATTGGAGGCAGTGGTGGGATACTCCAAGTAAAAGAAATAAGTCAGCGAATCCGCTTAAAGAAGATTCTGAACCCATTAATCCGTTTTTGGTGCGATCTGAGGTCGGGGACTCTACTTTGCTGAAAAGTGAAGCACCACGTACAACATCTGTTATAGAATCTGCAAATTTATCCCGCAGTGAAATCGACGATTGCATTCGCTCCCGAGAGGACAATATTCCCTATACCACTCAAGAAGCTGGCTAATTTCATCAACCCACGATCAGAAGTTGGAAATGTTTACTTCGCGGCAATGCTTGACACCCCTTGCTAAGTCCAAAAATCGAAAAAAATAAAAAAATAAAAAAGAAAAAACAGAGACACCTCTCACCTCTTTAGTTCTTGGGCGGTCCTGTTCTTAAGCTCTTCGTACTTGTCTTCCAAAACGCGAATGCCTTTCTCAATAAGTTCTTTGTGATCACTATCAAGATTCTCTCTTCGTATAAGATCATTTCCGTCCTCAGCAACTTTCTTTACTTCCGGTTCGAGGGAGTTGATTTCCTCGTAGCAGGCCTACGAAAATTGGAACGAGAAAAGCATAACAAACAACAATTTCAAATTGTCGGAAATTTACGGCTTCAAGCTTACGCGACAAGTTGCAAAAGCAGACCTGGATAGAGATAAATCTTTAAAATTCGGCTACATTTTCGTGTTGAAAGCAAAGTAGGATGGGCGGAAACAAACAGAAACAGTTAGGTATGTGATTTTATATCTGTAGGGGCGACACGAGCTAAGTTTGGAACATTTATAAATTGGACGTGGGTAGTTGGAAATCTTTACCATTCGGCTCCATTTTCGTGTTGTCAGCACCATAGGATGCAAGGAAACACTCATAAATGTTTGTATTTGTGATTTTATATCTGTATGGGCGAGTCAAGCTGAATTTGAAACATTAATTTTATAGATAAATAACCCAGATCAAAATACGGGCTCGCCCCGTAGGTCTTACGACAATGTTAATTGTAACTGTACACTACCCTGGTACTATCTCAGCCATATAATCCACTGAATCAAACGTGCTATCTTCTTGTATTGTTTCTTCCTTATCTGGTTTGCAACTTAAAGGGACGTTCAAAGGAGAGAGGAAGTAGGCACGATGTTTCACCCATTTAATCATTACTCTCGACAATGGTTAATGCGTGAGTGTTGCGTTTAATGATCGCGATATGAAGCTCGCAACTCTAGCTTCTTGAATGCTCTCCAAGGTTCCCAAGGGCTTCATACCTCTGTGCAATTAAAGCTGACGCATTAACCAAACCGTTTTATAACATTTTCAGCACGGAAGTTTAAGTATCGTATAAAGAGAAGTTCCCTCTGCTTCGTCATCAGCGTGCACATACAATAGGAATATGAAGCACGCTGGCGCAATTAAATTTTGCCTACACGAACTTACCAGCTATGTTATAATGTGAGTTATGTCATGTGCACATCTCTCACCTTTGCTGCTAATAAACGATCTTCATGTGCCTTGGATTCTTGCAGTTTCTCACCTCCTCTCACACGGCCTAGCTTATCTTGGCAGTTGTCAAGTTTCTCGATCAAATCGTCTCTTTTTGCTTCCCAGTCGCAGATTTTGTTTCGTCTTTGCAACTCCTTGCTCAGTTCAACGAGACTTCAAAATAACATGCAAATCACAATGTGATCCAGAGTGATGTAGGCCAAGGATAGGTCGCTTAGTTAAAAGACACGTAAATCACATTTGTAAGGGGTGCAGGGCTAACAAAATGTCTGTCATTACCTTATTTTGCACGCATACGGGCACCAAATCACAAATACTTTCGAAACTTTCACAGCTATCAACTTCGCCAAATATCAGCCTATTTGTGTTTTGTAAAGAAATTTGCCGTATCAGTAGCTTTTCTCAACATGACCATGTGAAATAGTTTAGCAGCTCTTTCGGAAGAAGCATAAAATAGATTAATTATCTTTTCAATACTAAAAGAGCGACTTAAAGTGCCTATGAAGTTTAATCCATAAAACTCAACATTCCAAAATTTGAAGTGCTCTTGATTAAAATCGGCGATTATACAAGCGTTTGAAATTGGGCTATTTTGCCCTCAAAAATGGCATTTGAATCGCGCGGCCAAAAAGACACGTGACAATAGCTGTGACGTAATTTTGACGTAATTTTGGGGACAAGTATTCCAACTATTTCACTATAATTCGTAAGCGTAAACACATTTTTGTACCCAAAATGACGTCACATCGCGAATAAACACGACCCAGACCCCTGAACATTTTTAAAGGCAAAATAGTCCAACTTCAAACGCTCGTAAATCAACAAATTTAATCACAAGCACCTCAAATTTTGAGATTCTTGAAATTTTAGGGGTAAACTTTAAAATTAGCAAGAAAGAAATTTCGCTTCATAGGCACTTTAATTCCATAAATGAAAATACTTTCTTAAACTACGAATTTATCGTTTTGAGAAAGCAAACACTTTGAGTACCTTCCTGCTCAGCAAAAAACGTACTGACTCAGCAAATAAATCTTTCTGTGACTTCGCCCCATTGTTGTTGCACCGTGTATCTCAAATTGCTATTTGCAACGCAGAATTTCGAATGGAACGAGAAGGACTTACATAGAACGAGTCCATTTTAATTAGCTCTGTGAGAATTATTTTAAACCGTTATTATGCACTGTAATTCTGTTTCCTTGATGACATATAATGACGGGAACCAAAAGGGCATCATAGAAGTAAAGGTATAACTAATACAGAACAATCTAATTATGAATAACGACATTATGACTGCATGGTCAAATAACTTTATGTCAGTCGTAATTTTCAAATTATTCGTTTTTAAGTTTGAGAAGGAGGATGATTATTTTTACTGATTTCGAGGATTAATAGGTTTCACATTTTTATTATCCCTTTGAGGAATCAGCATTTAAGAAGGCTTTTTAACTTTTCAAATGACTTTAAACAGTACTTTAAACAAGCACTCAGCAAATAAATCTTTGTGTGACCTGGCCCGATTGTTGTTGCATGGTCTATCTTAAGTTGCTATTTGTAATCTAGAATTTCGGATGGAACGAGAAGGACTGACGTAGAAGGAGTGCATTTTAATTAGCTCTGTGATAATTATTTTAAACCATTGTTATGCACTGTAATTCTGTTTCCTTGATGAGATGTAATGACGGCAGCCGAAAGGGCATCGTTCCTTTCAAAAACAATATTTTGACTGTATGGTCAATGAATTTTATGTCAGTCGTAATTTTCCAATTATTCAGTTTGAGAAGCAGCTTATAAATATTATAAGGTGCAGGATGATTATTTTTACTGATTTCACGGTTTATATTTTTCCAATTTTCATCATTCTAAGCAATGAGAAAGAAATGATGAGCAATGATGAGAAAGGCCTTTAAACTTTTTAAATGTCTTGAAAGCAACACTTTAAAGAAGCACGGGCGTTTTTAATAATTATGACTGAATGCCGGACTGGTAAGTTAAGATTACCAAAAAGTTCAACTGTTGTCTGTGAGGTCGCGTTTTGGTGTTGGGAAATACAGTCATTTTGATTGTATGGTCAAAGAATCTATGGTCGTAATTTTCCAATTATTCTTTTTTGTGTGGGCACCTGTGGTAGCTCACACTATAGTCATCGAGTTTGTCCGACTGTAACACTCACGTGACGTCCCTTGGGAGAAAGGAGACCAATCATGCATTTTTTCTCGTTTTGTTTTCGTTTGTATGGCATCGACCATCGAAAGCGGTGTTTGACCATTCTGCGCAAATACGTTCATCCAAAAGTAAACATTTAGAGTTTGTTACCTTCATCAGGTAAATGGCATTTTAAAGATAATATCTGCGGGCCTGTTTTTGGCTAAGTAGCACCCTTTGTTTTGAAAATAGAGCAGTGTGAAATTCGAATTTTTTTTACAAAAATGTGTGACATTTGGATTGGTTCTGATAAACTCATGTCACACACACGGAAATATCAATCCGCCTTTCTGTTCTGAATTCGTGAAGATAATGGCTATACTGAAGAGGATAAATACATTTTTTCTTTGGCTTGAAGAACCCTAATAGTATTAAAAGTTGATAAATGGTGCGTTCCGTTGGAATGACCTAGATGAGGATCAATGATCTAAGATCACTCGGAGCATGGTGCATCAAAGGTAGCGAGGAATCCACTCTGGGAAAGGATTCCTCGAATCCTTTGATGCACCGTGATCCCAGTGATCTTGGATCATTGATCCAGATGTGGATTACCCCAAAGGAACGCACCCTTCAAAAAAAGTATCACGTTAGACATAATGAGACGTGGCGATATTTGCTACAAAGAAATTAAATTTTATGACCTGGTACTGTAAATGAACAGTTTACAACCGAAAGTAAAGAACTTTGCTTTCTCATAATGCCAAAAGAGAGAGAAAAAAACATATTCGAACATTGAACCAGCGAAAATCAGAGCACTTACTCGCCCCAGGCCTTGTGCAAATCATGTAGCTTTCGTTGAAGGGCATCGCGGTCCTCCTCGTTAATGAATGGCTTTCTGCATAACTCGTTCACTTCGTCCGTGACTCGGTAAATTTCTGGCTGTTTTTGTTCAATCTGTGTTATGGTTCCCTAAAAGTATTATGGCATTATGATTTCCACATTCAGTGCATGTACTGGAGCATGCTCATTTACTGGTCAATTGATGAAGTAAATACGTCAGTCACTCGGTCAGTAAGTCACTGAATTGGCAAGTGAGACAGTCAGTAACGTCACGTCGCTTATCCTCGCTTCACGCTACTCACTTACTGACTCACTCCCTCACGCACTCACACATTGACGAATTCACGCAACCCATGCACCCACGCACCCATTCCTTCGCTTTCTCCTTCGTTCCTCCCTTTATTCATTCATTCATGGTCCTGAAGTCCGCCCAACCACCCGTCCATCCGTTCGTTGGTTCGTTTCTTCGTTCATTCATTCATTTATTCATTCATTCACTCATTCATTCATTCATTCATTAGGGAGCTAAGCCAGTCTGTCTGTCGGTCTGTCTGTCTGTCTTTTAGAGAGAGAATTACTAAGTCGACCAATTAGTCCCTTAGCGTACCAAGACATCAATCAAAATAAACATCCAGCCAACCTCGTGCTCTTCTATCTCTTTTCTGATCAATGCTGGATCTTTACTGTGACCTCGTGTGGAGATTTCGCTCCTTGTTTTCTGGATCCACACGATATAAACTTCAATCTGATGTTCCCTTGGAGACACAACAGCTGCACGACAACTGAGAAAAGGTAAATACAATTGTATTTGCAGCGTCAAAAGGCCTGGCCTAATTAAGTAGGTTGGATCTCACATCCAAAATCACTGGAATTGAATGTTGAGTGGCAAAACAGTATCTAAAATTGCTGGACGAAAGAACCTAACGGCACAAGCTGCGCTAAATTCGAAAACGTGGCGCTAACACGGAAACGGTAAGACGGTGTCAACCGAATAAAAAGAAGGATGTGGTTAAGCGAACGAGCAAAAAAGGGTATCACAACGAAACTATGTAAACTCGTTACCAGTCTCTGGGAGAGTTGTGCAGTTTTAGTGATAGTTGAGTGTAACGAAATAAAAACAACTACGTTTATCATGCCTCTCGACTCTAGAATGGAACTATTACATTGGAGGCAGTGGTGGGATACTCCAAGTAAAAGAAATAAGTCAGCGAATCCGCTTAAAGAAGATTCTGAACCCATTAATCCGTTTTTGGTGCGATCTGAGGTCGGGGACTCTACTTTGCTGAAAAGTGAAGCACCACGTACAACATCTGTTATAGAATCTGCAAATTTATCCCGCAGTGAAATCGACGATTGCATTCGCTCTCGAGAGGACAATATCCCCTATACCAGTCAAGAAGCTGGCTAATTTCATCAACCCACGATCAGAAGTTGGAAATGTTTACTTCGCGGCAATGCTCGACACCCCTTGCTAAGTCCAAAAATCGGAAAAAAAACAAACAAACAAACAAACAAACAAACAAAGAGAGACCTCTCACCTCTTTAGTTCTTGGGCGGTCCTGTTCTTAAGCTGTTCGTACTTGTCTTCCAAAACGCGAATGCCTTTCTCAATAAGTTCTTTGTGATCACTATCAAGATTCTCACTTCGTATAAGATCATTTCCGTCCTCAGCAACTTTCTTTACTTCCGGTTCGAGGGAGTTGATTTCCTCGTAGCAGGCCTACGAAAATTGGAACGAGCAAAGCATAACAAACAACAATTTCAAATTGTCGGAAATTTATGGCTTCAAGCTTACGCGACAAGTTGCAAAAGCAGACCTGGATAGAGATAAATCTTTAAAATTCGGCTACATTTTCGTGTTGAAAGCAAAGTAGGATGGAAGGAAACAAACAGAAACAGCTAGGTATGTGATTTTATATCTGTAGGGGCGAGACAAGCTAAGTTTAGAACATTTATAAATTGGACGTGGGTAGTTGGAAATCTTTACCATTCGGCTCCATTTTCGTGTTGTCAGCACCATAGGATGCAAGGAAACACTCATAAATGTTTGTATTTGTGATTTTATATCTCTATGGGCGAGTCAAGCTGAATTTGAAACATTAATTTTATAGATAAATAACCCAGATCAAAATACGGGCTCGCCCCGTAGATCTTACGACAATGTTAATTGTAACTGTATTACTACCCTGGTACTATCTCAGCCATATAATCCACTGAATCAAAAGTGTTATCTTCTTGTATTGTTTCTTCCTTTTCTGGTTTGCAACTTAAAGGGACGTTCAAAGGAGAGAGGAAGTAGGCACGATGTTTCACCCATTTAATCATTACTCTCGACAATGGTTAATGCGCGAGTGTTGCGTTTAATGAGCGCGATATGAAGCTCGCAACTCTAGCTTCTTGAATGCTCTCCAAGGTTCCCAAGGGCTTCATACCTCTGTGAAATTAAAGCTGACGCATTAACCAAACCGTTTTATAAAATTTTCAGCACGGTAGTTTAAGTATCGTATAAAGAGAAGTTCTCTCTGCTTCGTCATCAGCGTGCACAATAGGAATATGAAGCACGCTGGCGCAATTAAATTTTACCTACACGAACTTACCAGCTATGTTATAATGTGAGTTATGTCATGTGCACATCTCTCACCTTTGCTGCTAATAAACGATCTGCATGTGCCTTGGATTCTTGCAGTTTCTCACCTCCTCTCGCACGGCCCAGCTTATCTTGGCAGTTGTCAAGTTTCTCGATCAAATCGTCTCTTTTTTCTTCCCAGTCGCGGATTTTACTCAATTCAACGAAACTTCATAATAAAATGCAAATAACAATGTGATCCAGAGTGATACAGGCCTAGTTTAGATCGCTTAGTTAAAAGACACGAAAATCAGCTTTGGAAGGGGTGAAGGGGTGACAAAATGTCTGCCATTACCTTATTTTACACAGGCACCAAATCAAAAATATTTTGGAAACTTTCACAGGTATCAACTTCGCCAAATATCAGCCTATTTGTGTTTCGTTAAGAAATTTGCCATATCAGTAGCTTTTCTTAACATGACCATGTGAAATAGTTTAGCAGTTCTTTCGGAAGAAGCATAAAATAGATTAATTATCTTTTCAATACTAAAAGAGCGACTAAATTCCATAAATGAAAATGCTTTCTTAAACTACGAATTTATCGTTTTGAGAAAGCAAACACTTTGAGCACCTTCCTGCGCAGCAAAAAACGTACTGACTCAGCAAATAAATCTTTCTGTGACTTCGCCCCATTGTTGTTGCACCGTGTATCTCAAATTGCTATTTGCAACGTAGAATTTTGAATGGAACGAGAAGGACTTACATGGAAGGAGTCCATTTTAATTAGCTCTGTGAGAATTATTTTAAACCGTTATTATGCACTGTAATTCTGTTTCCTTGATGACATGTAATGACGGGAACCAAAAGGGCATCATAGAAGTAAAGGTATTACTAATACAGAACAATCTAATTATGAATAACGACATTATGATTGCATGGTCAAATAATTTTATGTCAGTCGTAATTTTCAAATTATTCGTTTTTAAGTTTGAGAAGCAGGATGATTATTTTTGCTGATTTCGAGGATTAATATTTTTCACATTTTTCTCCCTTTGAGGAATCAGCATTTCAGACGGCTTTTTGAACTTTTGCAAATGACTTGAAAGCAGTACTTTAAACAAGCACGGGCGTTTTTAATAATTATGGCTAAATGCCGGAGTGGTAAGTTAAGATTACCAAAAAGTTCAACTTTGTCTGTGAGGTCGCGTGTTACTGTTGGGAACCTCTGGTAACTACAGTTTTATATGATCTGATATGATATGATATGATATCATAGTGATTATGATTATGATTATGGCATGATATGATATGATATGACCTACAGTCTTAATACGTTGTTTGTTATATTCAAGAAGTTGTAAAGATAATTTACTTTTACCAAAAAATGCCAATGAAAATTCAAGTGATACCAAGTTTTAAGGCCTGAAATCTAAGAGTTGGGTGAAAGAAAAGTTGACATAAATAGGAAAAAATTACTGAAAGATATTAGCAAGACGATCAAGATACTTAGAGAGGTTGATTGATTACCATACTTCAGCTGACGTTTGACTAGTCACGGTTCTCGTGTACACCAGGTACCCTGGTATCGTTGCGCAATTTTCGTTTGGCTTTTTCCACTTGAGCGTGATTTGGTGGCTGGTTACGTAACTGGAGACGTCAGACAGTTGTACCGGTTCCGGAACATCTGACGAAAAAAAAAATGGTGCAAAAATATGTACTGCGGATTAAAAGTCTTCAAGGTTGTTTCAAAAGCCATACTGTTTCCTCCCTAATATCTGCCTTGGCCTTCAGTACTAGTTTTCACTTAGCCAAGTAACAAAACTTATATATAATTTCATCTTGTTATTGGTCATCACAAAATATTTTCCTGGCCTGATAAAGCTGAGGTTAGCATTGGTGTCCCACAATTAAACCGGCTTCTGCATCAACATCCCCAACGCTGATTTAAGTCTTGCTCCTCTACCCTCGCGGTTTGGTGTCCGGCAGTAAAAAAGTGAATAAAGGGAGTTAGTTTCTAAAGAAATTGTGGTGCTGCGTCGGTGGGGGAGTGAAACACGAAAAATTGGTTTATCAACGAAGTTGATAATGTAAATTGACGACCGTACAGGGATTCGGCCAGCTGACGTTTCGAGCGTTAGCCCTTCGTCGGAGCGAATCGAGGAATTGTGGGTTTTGTCACCCCGCTTACAATCATCCTTGGCTGTGTAGCGCTCTTTTTTTTCCTTTTGCTATTAGGCCTCTCGTTGTGAATCACGGCTTCAGTCATTAACTAATAAAAGCATACTGCTAAATTAGTTGGTCCCATTGTAGATTTCTCCACACGATTTGGAGCTAATTACAAGTTTATACGACACCTTTTCTGAGTTATAAAAATTACCTTCCAGAACTGTCACTGTTTTTACATTATCCTCTATCTTTTTGCTTTCGCCTCTTCTGTTCTGTGCAGTGACGATGAAATCAAACGTCTTGCCTCTTTCTAGTGTTAGAAGATATTCAACCGAAGCTAACGTGCTTGCTGCAACTGTTTTAACGTGTTCCCACGCGCCTCTTGCACCATCGTCATTTACGGTTCTTTGGTAGACCATGTAATTTAGTATGTTGGCCCCGTTGTTGTTTGGCTCCACCCATTTCAGAGTAAATCTGTTGCTCTCGGCACCACTGGAACACATCTGGAACTCAACCGGCATAGGGACATCTGTATAATACAAAAGTGACAAGGCACCTCAACAACAAGAAAGACAATTAGCTCACTGCGCGTTTTCCCTTTTTTATGAGGGGGGGGGGGGGAAGGAAGGGGGGGGTGGGGTTGGGGAGGGCCGGATGTCCAAAAGGTAGTGTTTCAAGGAGATTTATACGAAGCTTGGTTCTTAAAAATATTTCGAGCTGATTCTTGTTGTGAGTAAAAATTGCCTTATACTGCCCTGAAAATTGTTAATTTAGCAACCAAAATTGGTGTTTGATACTTTGCTGCTTGATTATTTTTTATTGCTGGACTGCTGGAAAACTGGACGGATTGACTGACTGACAGACTAACTGACAAACTGACTGAAAAACTGATTGACTGATTGATTAACTGAAAAAATGACTGAAAAACTGACCGACTGACTGACTGACTGATTGATTGACTGACGAGCTGACTAATAAACTGACTGATGACTGACAAACAGACTAATAAACTGACTGACTGACAAACTGAATGACCGACTGATTGACTGACTGACTGACTGACTGATTGATTGATTGACGGACTGACTCACTGACTGACTGACTAATAAACTGACTGACAAATTGAATGACCGACTGATTGACAAGCGGACTGACTGACTAAGTGACTGGCTGGTTGCTCGACCGATCGTTTGATCTATCGACATTGATTGGTTGATTGTTTGATTGACTGACTGATTGTCTGACTGATTGACTGACTGACTGACTTATTGATTGATTGATTGATTGGTTGATTGGTTGGATGATAGTTTGATGTAGAGGTTGCTGATCTTATAGTTATGGAGGTCAATTATCTGAAGAAATTACGAAGGAGTGTCATATTTCATTTTGCTGGTCTCACCAATTATCTTTCCCAAAGATGCCTTCCATAGATTTACTGACTACAGCTCGGTTCTTTTCATGGTAGGGGAGTTTTCCAAGATAGAAAGCGTACATTAAGGAAGCGAGGTTTTCAAAAATATCTATAGAGGGACAGAAGGGGATGTGTTTATTATATCCGTGAAATACGTCATTAATATTGCTTACCTTTTGACATCTTCACTTGTAATCCTTGCCCTTTCAACCCTTCGCCATGTCGGTTCGTGGCAGTCACCGTGAATTCGTATTTCATTCCTCTTTCCAAACCGACAACTGTATAATTGCAAACCGAGTTGTCCTCGATTGTCGCCAGCACGGTGTCGTCTCCTTCAGATTCAGTCAGGTTTCGTTGGTAGACTGTGTATTTGATTATTGGTTCTTCCTCATCTTGTGCTTTGCTCCATTTCAAAGTTATTTGGCCTTCTCTTCTCTCCAGAGGTAGTTCTTCCAGTTGTACTGACATAGGTACGTCTGCAAGGAGGGAAGAGAGATCCAGATCCATCTTTACTAAAAAGACGTGTTAATTAATCCCGACGTCCTTCGGACCTTTTAATAAAACGCAAAATGAATTTCTCGAAAACATATTTGATACGACAACTTAGTTGTGTTTTACCCGTTTAATGGCTAGGCAATGATGAAGGAACTCATTCCAGGAAGGCATCTCTTATTCCTCCTAATTCAAAAATAAGTTTAGAAAACAAAGCAGTACGAATTTTCCTATGAATTGAACGGTTTCTGTTTGTTGTCCATGGCTTTCCTTTGCTTTTGTATCCGTTCTGATATTTTTATATCTAGGTTGGTTGTATGTTGGTTGTATTGTGTGTCTTTGTTGTTTGTTTTGATCTTTTTTATTTTTCCAGCTCACCGGTGAGGCCCGAGCTCGTCATTTTTAATGTTACTTACCCGTTATCTGCAGAGCACGGTCTGTAAAGAACTTTGGACAAAGTTTGCCATCTGAACGACCAATCACACCAACCACGTAAGTGTGTTTACTAGCATCCGTCCACAAAACAGGCGAGCCCAAAGCTTGATGCTCATGTTTGGGAAGGTCTGCATTACTTAAATAATGCAGCCCTTGTTTTTCTTCGTACAACCAATGAATGGTTCGGAAGCACTTCTCCTCGTTGACAAATGAACGGCACCCATCTTTTAATCCCTCTGTGAGCTTTTCTCGGGCGTTTTGATCCTCGCTTACCATGGGAAGACATCTACTGTAGCGCTTCTCAACGGGCGTGAAGCTAAACTTTTCATCTTCACGAAAGCTTGAGATGTCGATTGGCGTATGTTCGCTATTGAACCACCTTTTCGCGAAAAACCACTGGCGTGAGCATACGCAATGGGCGAAGATATTTTCTTGTTGATTTTGAGTGTCCTTACAAGTTAATAAAAATGTTCGTGGCTGGCCGTCCACTGTCTTCCTCACTGCGCATGCAATTCCTGTTTCTTGAGAGTCTACAGCTGAATGCCTCTTAACAACAAACAACCATTTGTTTGGTTTTTCTGCAATTCCGTTAAGATCCATTTTTATCTGAAAGAAAAATCAAAGAGACTGTTTCTCCAATCCGGCAATGTTCCAGTTCCAGTCGTCGTTGTGATTGCAGAATAATTATTTTGTGTCGCGACGGTTCAGTCGGTTAGCAAAAAGTCATTTTAGACTCCAGTGCCAATCTTCCCTTTTGCGCATGTCTAACCGGAGGACGGCGAGTAGAGCTCTGGCCAACTTTGCGCAAACCTCCAGCTCCGATTAGCTATCAGTTGAAAAAATGAAATTACTTCTGATTGGCCAACTCGGTACGCGCGAAAAACTGAACTTACGGCGCACGGGTTACTCTTGTGAAGTGAACTAGCTAGCTTCGAAAAAATAGTCCATAAAACGAAAATGAATGAAAGCTTCCTTGCGCAAACAAGAGCTTCAATAATTGATTTCTGGTCTACCTTTGAGCGAAATTTAGTCTTTTCCACCTTCTGCTAAAACATATCGTAAGGATTTTTCACACAGCGAAGCCATTTTGGTTTGAAACCTGAAACTTGCGCTGTGAGACCTCAATGGCTAGATTTTGGCTACACTTGTGTAGAGTTGCCCAGAGCTCTTCTGATCGTCACGCCCGTGATGCGCAAAAGGGAAAAGATTTGGGGTTTAGAATGGCAAAAAGTTTGTTAAAGTTTGTTGTTTATTAATCGTTTCATATAACTTTTGTCAGACCGGCTTTTGACCGGGGGGCAGGGGAGAGGGGGGATGAGAAAAGTTTTTCTTTAGATACATAAGCTTAATTTAGACACGGTATGTTGGTATGGGAATTCGCACGAACTTGAATACAATTCGTGGTTAATATGTACGAGTGATTTTTTTCTCGGTTTCTCGGGAAAGCTAGTGAAATTTGGGAACTATAAAATCGCGATTTTTTTGCGAAGGTAGCACGATTTCTTATTCATAGCACATTTAATAAAATTAGAAGATCGGACGTTCCAAATTCTTGCCTCTTACATTTTTACGCTCTAAGTAGCCATTACGTTTCAAAAAGTCAGCTTAAATTAGCTGCCTCTGTTACACCTCTGTCACATCTAAAAGATGATTTTCCAATATAACTATTTACTTTACTATATACGCTTCCCAATCAGAAAAATTGGAGATGTCTCTTAAATTTAGAAGGCAATACGTTCCAAAGAGTCCTGAAAATGGCAAAGCTGCCTCTGCCACATCACAAAAAAGATTATTATTCACCAATAACCAATGAAACTGTTTACCTTAAGTTGCTTCTCAAACTTGGACTCAAACAATCAGAACAATGCTGTTACGTAGTTATATCATTAGCAGCCCAAAATATCACCGCAAAGCGCGATCCGCCAACAAAACGGCAATCACGATATAATTCCACCATCCTCTGAAGTCCCTGTTAAATTTGAGCGGAATCGACTAACAAAACTCAGAGATACGAAGCAAGCTTGAAAAGAAAACAAAAACATTCAAAATTTTGTTCATGAATTTATTCATAGCGAGTATCTTACAAAAAAAATGGCTTTTTCAACACTAAACCCGCCTCGAATACTAGTTTTGTTTACACCCAGACCAACATACACAAACCGACTCTCTTGGACATGGGTAGACCTATAATTTCAGGGTGCGAAGTGCCCCATACAGAAAATGCTTTGAAAATGAATACATGAAAATCATATGTTTGAACTTCGGATTAATGATAAAATATGTGACTGATCATCGCAGTTTTGAACACTACTTAAGCAGTAGTGAAAATAAAGCCTGAAAAAAATTCAGGCTTGTACGGGATTCGAACCCAAGACCTCTGCGATACCAGTGCAGCGCTCTACCGACTGAGCTTTTTCAGGCTTTATTTTCACTACTGCTTAAGAAGTGTTCATAACTGCGATGATCAGTCACATATTTAATTTAGAAAATGCTTTGTTGATAAAATCCTTCAGCCGATAGAACAACAACACTGAGAAGGCATAGCTAAAGCGATAAATGACTGCATCAATTTTATAAACAAAACTAAAATTCCCAAGGAAGCAATCTTTGTTTCAATGGACGTAACTAGCATATAGCTCTTTCAATTAAGGTTGTCGGATTTTAAAGCGCCAAGCTTACGCGACAAGACCGAAAATGGACATAGGTTGTTGTAAATCATTACCATTCGGCTACATTTTCGTGTTGTAAGTATCGTAGGTTGGAAGGAACATTAACAAACGTTTGCTCATGTAATAATATATCCGCAGGGGTGAGTTAAACTGAGTTTGAACGTTTATAGATAAACTACCCAGAACACCAAACGGGCTCATCGCCGGTATCTCGACAACGCTAATTGAAATAGCTGTATACACAAATATACCACAGGAGGAAGGCGTCAATACAGTATGCGCAGCACCCGGCAACTTGTTACAAACACAAACCTCCTGACCAAACCGCTTGCGAAAACACTCAGACTAATTTCTGTAATTTTGCAGAAACAATTATTCCAATTTAACGAAAACAACTGCCTGCTTGCAAACACATAGGATCGCCATGGGCACTGAAATGGCAGTACTATTTACCAATATTTTCATGGCGAATTTGAAACGGAAATACCGAAGAAAAGGGCAAACAAACCGCTTGTTTGAAAACGTTATTTCGACGATATAATTTCTCCCTGGCACACCAAAAGAGAGGTTATAAAATGGTTCATTGAACAAGCAAACAGTTATCATCATACTATCACTGCTGCTCACTGCTGCTTCGAGTAGTGTTCATAACTGAGATGATCGTTCACATATTCATTCTTTAATCCGCAGTCCAAATATATGAAAATCATACATTTATAATCACATTTTCATCATTCACGGGTATATTACGAACCAAAAAGATGATCAGCTCCCAGTTGGCTTGTAAGCTCAGTTGGTAGAACACTGCACCGGTATCGCAAAGGTCGTGGGTTCGAATCCCGTACAAGCTCGAAAATGTTTTCAGGCCTTATTTTCACTGCTGCTTAAGTAGTGTTCATAACTGCGATGATCGTTCACATATTCATTCTTTAATCCGCGGTTCAAACATATGATTTTCATATATTCACTATCACGTATTCACCACTCACGGGTATATTACGAACCAACAAGATGACCAGTTCCCAGATGGCATGTTAGCTCAGTTGGTAGAGCATTGCACCGGTATTGCAGAGGTCGTAGGTTCGAATACAGTACAAGCCAGAATT
This sequence comes from Pachyseris speciosa, assembly GCA_016490735.1. Lineage (NCBI taxonomy): Eukaryota > Metazoa > Cnidaria > Anthozoa > Scleractinia > Pachyseridae > Pachyseris > Pachyseris speciosa. The sequence continues at coordinate 46,481 of JAEMWC010001655.1, read as the reverse complement.
TTTTTTCAGGCATTATTTTCACTGCTGCTTAAGTAGTGTTCATAACTGCGATGATCAGTCACATATTCATTCTTTAATCCGCTGTTCCAATATATGAAAATCATATATGCATAATCACAGAAACAACTTTCTTGCACACTAAAGTCTCCAAACACGAAATACTCAAAACTGATTTGGTTCTTGACGTGAGAACTGATTTGAAGCCAACCGAAACATTTCAGTACATGTTCTTTACAAGATGTCCCCCTCCTCCCAGGAGTAAATCAGGTAAATAGAGGTTTTATCAATGCGGAAGAACCTCTCTTCTCCGAATAAATCCTTCTAGAAAAACATTTGAAGGGAACATCCACAATTTTAGATCAGCACTAGTGGAGAGAGTTTACGCAAAGGACATTACTGAAGAAAGACTCTCAGGAGTGAAATTCCCAGAAAGGAAGCGATCTCTCGTCCAACAACCAAAGATAAATAAACGAATCTTTCCCTTTACAACACAATCCCACCCAGCAGTGCCAAATTTGAGGCAAACTCTCATGGAAAGGTGGCAGCGAAATATTCAAGGTATCACCCATAATATCACACAGAAAGGGGAGTTCACTTAAAGATATACTCGTTAGAGCCAAACTATAAAGACGACTAAAATGCTAAAACACGTACACAAGAATCGAGCAGGCCTGTCACCCCCAATTAACTTCCTGTTATCATACAATAACTCTAAGCTAGCATCAAGGCCGTACATAGCGGGGGGGCAGGGGGGGCAGTTGCCCCCGCCAGCAAAACTAAATGTTTTTTTTTTCTAATACAGTGTTTGATTTTGCTGGGCTATTCTCAGCGGTCTCACCTCGCACGTATAAAAGGGAGAGTAAACAAAGGAATGATGCTATTCTCTCGAAGCTGCGTGCAGATAGTTTCACCATGGCTGACCCTCAGGTTCCAGCAAATGCTGTTCAAGAAGCTCAGGCTATTTTGCAAAACCCAGCTCCAGACGAAGCCCAGGCACTTCCAGCACCAGCCCAGGCACCAGCACAACAAGCCCAGGCACCAGCTCAAGCTAATGAAGTTTCTTTGGAGGTTTGTGAATCTTTATTTTCTCTGTCCTTTGCCACGTGTTTCGTTCTGGTTCTCGAGCTTTTGTTTTATTTCGGTTCGACGCTTCTGTCTTGTTTTGTGCCCGCCCTGCTTTTACGTTTACCACTTTTCTTGTTGGTTTTGCCGGCCATGCATCCTGTAATTAAATTTGTATTTGCGTTGCCATGCTGTTAATGTTTTTGCCCCTTTGTGGGCTTTGCGGGCTATATTTGGTTTAGTGTATTGTTCGCCCTGCTTTTTAACGTATGCCCTTTTTTCGCGTGGGCTTTGCGGGCAGTTTTTATTTCAAATGTTATTTGCCCTGCTGTTAACGATTTGCCCTCTTTCTGGGCTTTGCGGGCTATATTTTGATTTGGCTTGTTTTTCGCCTTGCTCCTAACGTTTGCCCTCTTTCCATGTGGACTTTGCGGGCAATTCTGTTTTCGTTTGTTATTTTATTTATTGTTGCGGGCGATATTTCGTTTGAGCTTTACGGCAGTGGCTTTGCAGACTATAATTTCATTTGGTTTGTTATTCGCCCTATTTGTAAACGTCTGCCCTCTTCTATGTTGGTTTTATTAGTTATTCTTTTTCGTATGTTGTTACATTTGCTGTTAACATTTTTCCCATTCATCAGCTTTGCGGGCTATAATTTGGTTTTTATTTGCCCTGCTATTTTAGTTTTCCCGTTTTCATTTCGGCGTGGCGGGCCATTTTATTTTTTAAAATTCGTATTTTCATTGCCCTGCGTCAGCCTTTTGGCCTAGCGGGCTATTTGGTTTTGATTTTGTTTATCTTTTCGTTTTTATCACTTTATTCTTTTTTTTATATGTCTTTTGCCTTACTTGGACTTCATTAACCCATTTCTTCATTTTGCATTTTGTTTGCCGCGCCTCTATATTTTCCCTGTGAGATTTTTGTTTATTTTCATCTTATCAGTTATGTTTTACTTGCCCTTTATTTGTGCTATGTGGGCGGTTTTTAATTTGTTAGCTTCGTTTGCCCTGCTTTTCACGTGCCATTGTGTTTTCTAGCTTTTGTTTTGTCCTGTTCGCCGCCTTATTTTCCATTTTGTTTTTACACCTTTTGTGTTTATCTCGCCTATGTGTTAGAATTTTATTTTTTAAATCTTTCGGCCCTGCGTTATTGTTCGCGAGCTTCTAGTTCGGCTTTTGCTAGCCTGCTTTTCAGTCGTAACCATTTTCTTGGATTGCAATCCTAGTCAGAGTTGTTACTTTTAGTTAGGTTTTTATTGTATCCTTTTATATATATATATATATATATATATATATATATATATATATATATATATATATATATATATATTTCGCTTTGTGCTTGCTCCCCCTATCCCAGCGGGGACAGTTTGTTTTGCCTGTCTTATTCAAAACGCGTGTGTTTGTTTTTTCTTTTCCGATCTTTTTAATAGCAGGTACCCTCAGTATTCTCTTTTAGCGCGCCTTTTCATCCGGCGTTTCTTCTTTTTCCTTTGCATTAACGCAGTTTACTCTTTTCTATTATTGGATTCTTATTATCCATATTTGTCGCCTTTTAGGGCTCAGTTCGCTTTGTGCCTGCTCCCCCTATCCCAGCGGGGACAGTTTGTTTTGCCTGTCTTATTCAAAACGCGTGTGTTTGTTTTTTCTTTTCCGATCTTTTTAATAGCAGGTACCCTCAGTATTCTCTTTTAGCGCGCCTTTTCATCCGGCGTTTCTTCTTTTTCCTTTGCATTAACGCAGTTTACTCTTTTCTATTATTGGATTCTTATTATCCATATTTGTCGCCTTTTAGGGCTCAGTTTTCATTGCCCATTTTTCTTTCTTAGGTCTTACAACAACGTATTAAAGCTCTCGAAAGTGCACAGGGCTCCTCCGTCGAGTCGTTGATACAGCGAATTTCATTCCACGGTGGCAGAAGAGTCGAAGACTTCGACAAATACGAAGCTCTTCGTTACGCTGAAGCATTGGCTTCTGTTGCAAAATCCTCCAGTCATCCCAAGGCCGCCAGTTATGATGTTATCGCTTCGACTTTAAGAGAGAAGCTTCACGTCCCGGCTGAGCAGTTCAAGGCGTATTTCCTTGCCTTGTTGGCCGACAAGAATTTTTCTCGTGTCATTGAAACGGTCTCCAAGGTTGATAAGTCTTTCCGACGATTCATGCCATATCGCACTCAGCCGCGTAGAGGAAGATTCAGTATCAGCAGTCGAATTTTCAGGCTTATCAGCGTCCACCTCCGCGTGTTATTTGCTACAGATGTGGTGAACCAGGGCATAAGTCTCCCCAGTGTTGGAAACACTCGTCAGCCTTCCTCTTCTGTCCCTGCTCAGCCTCGGCCTGGCCGTCCTTTAATTTGATTTTGTTGTATCATCTTATGCTTTAAAGATTTTCCTTAAGGCGGATAATGCCTTGTTTATCCTTGTCTACGTTACACCTGTTTCTCTTTTTACCCTTTTAGTTTGCTCCCTTACCGATTTATTTTATATATTTTATACTGTACATTTTTCTCGTTCCCCTTTTCCTCTTCCCTCGGGTGGCATTCTCAAAGGGAAACTTATGTTCCCTCTCGGATTACCGGGGCTGAGTTTGCCATTCCCTGGGCCTTACGTTCCGTTTCTTCTTCTTTTAGTTTTCCAAGATGCCTTTTCATGGCTGGGAGAAGACTCCTAATTTTGATCCTACCGAGATTTCTGTTAATTGTCCACCTTGGGTAAATTATAAGGGATCTCTACTTACTGAGGCCCAGAAAATGGCAGACAATGCCCATATTACGCAGGAATTCGTCTCCTCAGTTATCGCAGGAGAAGCTTTTGCCGACGCCTCTCTTTTGGCTTTCCGTGACTCAAGTTCCTTTAGAGCGGGTCAACTTCATCGTCATATGGTTCAATGGAACAAGTTATTTCAGTCCTCGGATAACAATTTCTCTGAAGTCCTAGACTGGATTCATAATTATGTCAGCGTTGACAAGTTTTTTACTGATTATAAAGGGAGCTATAAGGGAGTTGAATATAATTGCGATAGGCCCCCTGCTCGCATTTTCGCTAATCATCTTTCTTGTAAGGCTTTTGCCCAGTTTATTTCTGATACTCTTATCGAGAGATTAGCTACCGGCGCTATCTCCCTTTGGGGTAAGGTGGGGGAATGTCCCCCTCCACACCTTGTCATGCCGCTTACCGTAGAACCCAACAAGCCACGCCTTTGTAATGACAACAGATTTCTCAACCTTTGGATTCAAGATCGGCCTTTTTCGTTAGACAGTGTCCAACAGTTGTCCAAATATGTTCTTCCCAACTTTTTACAAACTGTCTGCGACGACAAATCCGGTTACGACCATATCCAACTCTCTGTTGACAGCCGGACATTTTTTGGTTTCGAGTGGGGTGGTTAGTTTTTTGTTAGTTGTTGCATTCCATTTGGTTGGAAATCATCCGCCTACATATATCACTCCAATGGTCTCCTTGCCTCTCATTATCTACGGTCGCTTGGTATTCCTTCCTCTTTGTATATCGACGACCGTCACAGTAGTCAGCTTCTTTCCCTAATGGCTGTCTTCTTGTTGCTTATCAAAATTTGCCTTCCCAGGATAGCATTAATTTGGCTTTGGCCAACGCAGCTATCTTTCTTACGTGTTTTATCCTTTCCTCCCTTGGTTATTTCATTGGTTTGGAAAAATCTACTTTGGTGCCTTGCAAGCAAGTCCCCTACTTGGGTTTCATTTCAGACTCTGAGAAACAGGCCTTCATTTTATTGCCTCACAAGAAGGAAAAGTTTCTTATACTTCGCAAACGGGCTCTTAGTTCCGGGACCATCGACCTGGTTACCCTCCAAAGGCTAGGCAGGAAGTGCATTTCAATGGCTTTGGCCGTACCAGGAGCAAGGTTTTATACAAACGAAATCAACTTGGCTCTGTCTCGTGCTGTGCACTCTTCATGTCCAACGTTAGCACTTGCGACTACTGGGATCTCTCTGTTATTGGGTCTGACATTGCTACTAAGGAAACTCTTGCTCTCAACAATGCCTTACAGTCCTTTTGGAATACTGTAAGAAACTCCTGGGTCGATGCGTTTGTTGACAGTCAGGTTTTACTTCACTCTTGGAGCAAGCGTGGTTCTCGTTCCCACTCTTTGGTGACCGCTCTTAAGTGCTTGTTTGAAACCACCTTGAACGTGAACATTGATCTGCGCGTCCATTATAGGACTCAGGACTCCAAGCTAAGTCCAGCAGTGTGGGCTTTAGTCCAAAACCTGTACGGCGGTCCGGAAGGTCACTCCATTGATCTTATGGCACGACCCTCAAATGTCCAAACTGACTTGTCCGGTAAACCACTACCGTTTTTTTTTTCTGAAAGTCCCTTAGTAAACGCATTGGGGGTCAATGTGTTTGCACAAATTCCTGATTTCATGGGCCTGAGGTTTTTTCGAATCCTTACGTTTTCCCGCCCATTTGCCTTATTCCTCAGATCTTTAAATATCTTAATAGCTTGAAGTTGCCCTACACCCTTGTAGTCCCAGACGTAATCCCACGTCATTTTTGGTGGTCTTTACTTTTGTCTGCATGTTCTTCCAGCGCCTTGTTAGCTTCCAAAGGGATAAGTGGCATTCTTCTCACACCCTCCAAGAATGGTCTCTTGGGCGACAGGCCGATCCCATGGGACCTTTGGGCTTTCCGGATTACAAATAATTAGATGAACAGTGTCTACTCTTGTATAAGGGTAATTAAGCTAGTAAAATCCACTGTTACTACCGGATACTTTAAGGCGTTTCATAATGTTGTATTTTCAATAAAGTCATTGGGTCTTGTACGTGCCATTTTCCTTGATTTTACTTAAATCTTTGTTTTCGAGTGTATTTAGGTATTCGTTCTCATTCAATCTTTCATTTATCCTCCTTATTAGGACCTTCCACAGGTACAGCAGTTTTTTATCCCGGCTGTAGCTTGCCCTTCATGTGCCTATGCCAACGACCATTTGTTTAGTTTTTGCCAAATGCGTGGCTACCAAAGAAAGTCAGTCCCACGGCAGCCTGCTTCGAAGATAGCAGTAGATCTCGCAGCCATTGATGCTCGTTTGCAACAACTTACACAGACGGCTAAAAAGTCTTCGTACTCAAAACAAAAATCGTCTTTGCGTATGGAATTTGAAACCTTTTTAGCCTCTCTGCCTAGTGTAAGGTCTATCTATTCAGCCACCCCTGAAGATGTTTCGCGTTTTTTGGTTTGGAAAGATCGTCACGGAAAAAAGATTGTCCATGTTGCCAATTGTGTGAATGCCTCCAACCAGAATGCCTCTGATTGCGGTTGCCCCAAGCGTCTTGCTTTTAAAACTGTCCATTCCTGTATTGGGAAACTTCACGCCATCTTCAATGAAGCCGGTCGCACTGGCGACTGGAATAGTCTGCTGGGTTTTGGGAATCCCGCTGCCTCTAGTTCAGTCCAAAGTTATCTTAAAGCTGTATCTGAGGAGCAATTGCGTGCACATATCGTCCCTAAGCAGGCGGTCCCGTTTTTTCTACCGAAACTTTTGCTCTTAGCAAGGTTGTGGGATAGAAAAATGGCGGATCCATCAGTCAGTCCTTCGGGTCTTTTTATTCTGGCTCGAGATCAAGCGTTCTTTAAAACTCTATACTTCAGTGTGGATAGAAGTTCTGATCTGGGATGTGTAAAAACCGAAGAAATTATGCGTTTTCCTAAAGACGATGGTTTTCTGTTCAATCATGTCTGGGGCAATACTTTACGAAACGGCGCCTCTAATGTCTTTGGAATTCGTCGCCATTCTAATCCCAAGCTTTGCCCAGTGAAGGCAATTGAAACTTATGTGGCTGTCGCCTCTGAACTGCGCATAACTCTCTCCGACGGCTACTTATTTCGCCCTACTAATCACCAGGGTCATATCCTCAATAAGCCCCTTACGAGTTCTTCCGCAGAAGCCCGCTTGAAATATTATTTAAAAGACGCGAAAATTGATGAAGGCGAGACTCTGCACAGCTTCCGCTCGGGCTCTGCCATTACTCTCGCGTTGTCTGGATCCCAGCTGGCTGATGTGATGTCCCATGTGGGTTGGTCCAACATGGGTACCGCCCTTTATTACATGAAGCTGGCTGAAGTTCTTCGTGAAGGATCCCCTTCTGATTTATTGTCTTCAAACGATCTGGCGGTCTCCAACTCCACAAATTTATACGCGGATCTTAATCGCTTGAAAGACCTAGTTTCTGCGTTTCCTCGTTCCTAATTTCTGTTTTGTTAGGATGGGTTTTTATTTTGGGGTTCTCGCTTTGAGGATGGGCGTTGTTTTTGTGCGGGTTTTGCGGTCTCCTCCTTAGTATTTTAGGGTTATCTTCAACACGAGACTGTTGGTGCCCATACTCAGCAATAGGTCTGTTTAGAGACCAAGTAACAAAGTCCCTACATGCAAGCAAAGAGCTGTAACCTTGGCGATGCATACCAAAGCGTAACAGTCTCACCAAAGAATGCATTAAATCAGCAAGAGAAGATGAATTCTGGCAAAATTAGGTGTGGAGTCCAATCAGCCAGCCTGACTCTATCAACGTCACCCGGGTAAAGCCTCGTACAACGACTGTTCTGAACGCCATTGAGCAAACGCCGCACACAACGATCAGCTATCAGAAATCTACAGGATTAATCATTTTTATCACATTTTTGTTATCTACTAGCGTTCTTTCACGAATGCCGTTCTCTGATTGGCTACGCTACTCGCTATCAATTCTGTGATAGATAGCGGGTATCGTTTGCCAACAAAATGGCGCCCGCTTCTTCTTCTTGTCTGAGAGGAGGTTTAGACAAATTACTTGTTTAGTTTTGAACGACGAGAAGATTTAAACTAAAACAATTACATTATTCGCTCTCGATTTCTATGCGTGGTAGCTGATTCGGGCTGCGCCCTCATCAGCTGTCACGCGATAGAAAACTCGAGCTCATAATCTAACTTGAAACGAGATTTTCAATTCAGCACGAACGCCTGTACTTGCCCAAGTTAACTGACAGGCATATCGAGAAGATCAAGAACTACTTCAGCAAGCATCTAGATTTCTCGGAGAAGTCTAATTCTGACGCAGCTGGCAAGGCGGAGGATGAAACACGCGGTGAAGCCAGAGTCAGAAAAAGAGGGAGCAATGCCTGATTGCAGTCCGCGAGAATTTCCCGCCATTCACAAGGTAGCCTGCGAAGCAGTCGATTCCTTGCCAAACGCTGCGCGGGAAGATTGAGCAAGCAAGCGGGCGAACGAGCGTGACACTGCGGTCAGAAAAAAAAATGGAAACAAGCGGGGAGGGGGTGGGGGGCGAAGGAATCGCCTGCAATCAATCCGACACATTTTACCAAACGCCGTTCGCCCACGAACGGGGAGAAATGATGCATTTTTATTGGTTAGTGGCTTGTCAGTCAAGAAGTAAATCAGAAATTTGACAGTTCATGCGTAAATCCGACATCAGAAACACGACGAACTAAGGCCCGGGTCGCATTAGGACCAATTTTGTGAAAAATTGTTTACTCTAGGGATTAAAATCTGTCATCACGTCTATTTTCTAATGCGACTCCTCATTTGTGCTTTTTCAAAAATTTCAAAATCGGAAAAAAACATCAAAGACAAGGCGCGGGAAATTTCCTCATTCATTTCGTATGCTCTATTCGAAACATGGACAGGCGAGATTTTTTCTACCCGTTCTACGGTCAAATGCCGAACACGTCCTACCTTCAGGATCTGAGCCAAGAACCTCCATTTTGGCCCGGTTTAAGCCCCGAACAAAGAACACCTGAGAGCCACTTGCCAGTCAGTTATACCAGAAGCTCTCCAGCGAGTGCAAATATTTCTGGCGAGTCCCAACAGTCTCCGTGCTCGAGCAACTCTGACGACTCTCCTGATGCCGTTTCAGCTTCTAGAACGGAACAACAAGGGAGGAAGTCCTACGAAAAGTGGAGCGAAGAAGAAAAAAAGCTGCTGGTCCGACTTTGGGCGGACAATTTCGACAGTCTGGAGAGCAAGGATGCTCGGAAAGTTTGGGAGCGGATTGCTCGTGAGCTGAGCACAAAATGTGGCACTAAAAAAACAAGTGACAAGTGCCAGAAGAAGATGAAATACTGGATTGACCGATACAAGGTTGCCAAGGACTGGAACAGGAGACAGAGCGGGGGAAACCGAAAGCAGTCGGTTTTCTATGAAGAAATCGACCAAGTTCTTGGCTGTAGAGATGGCGTGACACTCCGTCACGTCGCTCAGGCAGGCTCCAGCTCTGGTAGTACTTCTGTTGAAGAAGAGAAGGCTAGCAACGAAGAGGAGCAGATTGTTGCAGGAGAAGATAGTAAGAAAGAGAAGAGAACACAAAGGAAACTGAGCAGAAAGAGAGCTCGGAAGGAGGAAAATGATCAAGAGTACAAGGAAATGTTTAAAGCTGCCTTCTCGGGCATGGACGAACAACGCAAAGAAATGACTGCATTTATGACAAATTTTAATAGGGTTCAAGAACAGCAAGCTGAAACCATGAACTCTTTAGTAGGGGCCTTGACCCAATATTTGCAAAACAATAACAAATGAAATACATGTTGTGATTTCAATTGACGTTTGAACAGTGTTTGATAAATGTAAGTCCACAACAAAGAAACATTAATTCAACTGTAATTATAATTGGTATCGTCTTCTTCCTCACTGCACTGGTGATACTCAGCATTAAAAGTGTTTCTGATAATGTTACAGTACTGACTACACTACAACCAATGATATAATTTGTTAATGTGTGAACTTGAATTTCCCAGAATGGGATTGTTACTGGTCGTTACTGACAACGTTTTGTTGAACCTAGATCAAAATAAAATTGAGAAAATCATTTGGAAGGCTATTTTAGCCTGAAACGAAGTCCTTGAGGATATTTCTTATATCATCCCCATCTCGAATTGCATTTGGCGGTATATTTCCAGGTAGCTCGTGGTCGTCGTCATCGTCATCATCATTCTCGTCCCATGCATCGTTGTTTCGCAGACAAATGTTGTGCAGTACTGCACAGGCAATGGTAGCTTTAATTGCAAATTCGATATTGCTATCAAAGCGTTTCTGTAGAATCCTCCAACGATTTTTCAGCATGCCAAAAGCGCATTCCACTTGTACTCTGGCAGAGGATAGTTCCTTGTTGAAGGCAATTTCATCGGGATCCCTAGTTCCCTCTGGGTAAGGTTTCATCAACCAAGGGCTCAAAGGGTATGCGCTATCCCCTACAAGATAAGGAGTAATTTCTCTACCAGCCAAATGCACTACAGGTGCGGTGAAAATTTCCCCTTGATCCCACTTCCTCGTAGCACACGAGCGTCATGCATACTTCCAGGAAATCCACAAGCGAAATCCGTGAAAATTTTGTGTCCATTGACAACAGCTTGTATTATGAAATCATGCTGCTGGTACCGACTGAAGTAGTCAGCTGCACTGTCTTTTGGCGCTTTAATTCGGACATGGGAGCCGTCTATTGCGCCTACAATGTTTGGTAGGACAGACAATTCCTCAAACGATTGAATCGATGTGGTTATTTCCGCAAGGTTCTCGGGAAACTTAATGTGGTCATCCCGAAGTTCATAAAGGGCACCTACTACATCTTGCACGGCTTCTATAACTGTTGACTTTCCAACATTGAAGGCTGGGCCAATTGTTAGGTAAGAGTTGCCATGAGCTAAACGATACAATCCAATAGCAAGTATTTTTGCAGGACATAAACAAGCTCTGAATCGCGAATTTTCTCTCACAATTCGAGGGCCGAGTATATTCACAACTGTATCGAAGGTAGCTCTACTCATTCTAAGCTGCTGCCGGAAAAAGGTCTCTGGGATAGCGCGATCGTTGTAGTGTATCTCAAACCACGATCCATTCACACGTGGAAGTCTCCATGCATATGGCGCTCGTCGTAGTCGTCGCCGTTGACGATTTTGTTCGCGCAAGAGAGCAGCGGCAAGTAATAGTCTGTTGTGCTCGTTTAACCATCTTTCGGTCATTAAAATAAACCCAAACAACTGGGTTCGCTGACGCTGAATAGCAAGTAACAACAACAATACAGTCGTAATGCAAATTGCCCCGTTCGGCCGCATGGCAAATTTCGTGACTGAAGAAATTTTTGCCGCTAAAATTTCCTCTGTGTGATTGACGTTTGCATTTTACCAAAACTGAAATGCGACCGTAAATTTTATTTTATCAGTTTCACTTCCGGTCTTGCAATTTGATTTTTGCAGACGTTTTGAAATCAGCCAATTTTAAAATTGGTCTGTAATGCGACCCGGGCCTAAGGAATCTTTCAAATTTTCTGTTCAGGAAACGTTGAATGATCTTTCGCAAAACGGCAAACAAATTCGTCTGAAACCGGAGCAAAAGGCCTGCAATTTTACCTGCTGGCTTTGGTAAAAGCGCCATCTTATCTATCAGATACTTGCGAGAGTGAAGGAGAAAATTTCCAAAGAATCTGCCCGTGTTCTCGCGATCTGTCCACTTCAGAGCTTGATTTAAATCAAATAATGGAGGCGAAATCCATGGACTTGACTGCGAATTCGTTGCCACAAGCTTCCCTTGTAGATGTAGGAGCGGGAAAATTTCAGTTGCTAACTCGTCCGCGGAAAATTCACTGGAGAAAGAGTTTCAGTGTTGGTTATTTCACCATTATTCGCTATCGCTAAACGGTACTTGCTTCGCTTAATTCCATTTTGCTGTCGTTAACATACATCCACTTACGCTAAAAGCCATCATTTCCTACCGCTAAATTCCATTTGCTGTCGCTAAACACTTCTTCGCTTTCGCTGGATGCTTAAAACTCCTTTCATGATCAGTGTCCTTTGCCAACGCCGTAAATTACATTAGCTGTCGCAATAAATACTCCTTCGCTATCGCTTGCAAAAAATCATTTGCTATCACTAAATTCCATTCGCTGTCGCTGATACTCCTTCGCTATCGCTAAAAGCTATTCACTATTGCTAAAACTCATTTGCTGTCGCTATAAATACTCATTCACCATCACAAAAATTCACGCAGTATTTGCTTTTGCCGGTTGTCAAAAAGATTTACCTGAGGTTAATTATGATTGGTTCTAATTTGACAGTTGGTGTCCCAAGGGAGCGCGGCATTTATCTGGGCGTTCGGTAAAATGTGTAAGAATGACTGCAGGCGATTCCTTCGCCGCCCCACCCCCTCCCCGCTTCTTCCCCATTTTTTTGCTCACCGCAGTGTCACGCTCGTTCGCCCGCTTGTTTGCTCGAACTCCCCGCGCAGCGTTTGGCAAGGAATCGACTGCTTCGCAGGCTATTCACAAGGTGCTGTCGATCCTTCTAACCACGCCTGTCAGAGGCGTCAGTTGCGAACGCTCTCTCTCAGCCCTACGCCGTCTCAAGCTATGGTCATCAATGACAGAAGATCGGTTAAGTGGCCTTGCTATGCTGTTAATGCATTGCGGAACGGACTTCATTCCCACTCCAAAAGAGATATATGACATGAAGTCAAATTGGAGAAGAATCTAGAACAGCCTAATATAGAGTCGTTTTTGAGACGTGGTATTCTGATACCGAAACCTGCAATTTGAGCTCAGTTCCTTCAAGCCAATCTCTGTTCAAACTAACGAGGGCTTTCAACTCATTTTTGAAACCATCCATACAAATTGTTAAACTACTGTTCGCAGTATAGCTTGAGTTAAAGATGGACGGTATATAAATCATCCTTGTGTAGCAGAGACCTCGGGGGCAATTTCAAACTAAACAAGGTGTTTATGCCATAATAAATCATGACAATTTAAAACAAAAAGCGTCAGTGTGGTTTGTTTCCTTAAAGGTCTTAGGGGCAACCCTCTGTGTAGGGGTGAAAACAAACGTCCAACTAGAAACCCTGTCTGTATACGGAGACCCCTGTGAAGGTGTGCGGAGTTTACCTCCGCAGACAAAAAATCCTAGGTACGGCCCTGAGCATAAAAGTGGGAAAAAATGACGGTAGAATTCAGCTACTGACAGATATCATGATCTTAATATTGATGCAATATTTATAACAAAATCAAAATGACAGAGAAATCGAGTCGTCCAAGAGATGGACCGTTGGGAAATAAATTTCGAGCGAAACATACTTTATTCGAGTACTTTGAGAGTCTTATGACGCAAAGGCCATTGCAACGCGGAATTAAGCTGAACAATTAAATTAACAATTAAAGGCCTTTTGCGACAGAGGGGATCCGTCTTGGCAGATCCATTCATTTATGTGAAAACCTGAACTTTGAAATCTTGGGCTTCAGTAAATGGACATAGCTATATGTAAATTAACGTGGTTTTCATGATTAGAAGCTCGAAATATATGGAATATATATCAAATGAGATCAAAGTTAGTAAATCATGCACGATTTCTCAGTCTACATTCCAAACTGCAAAACAAAGACGAATTTCAGGTGCGCTGCGTCTGGGTTTCAGTGTGGGCTATTCAAGGCTTTTGCCGTGTATTTGGGCTAAGTAACTCACTAAAGCACAGGCTATTAGATCAACGTCCCAACCACTTTAATTAGTGCCATTTTCTCCAGAATTCAGGGCTATTTTTACGTTAATAATTATTGATCAAAGCAAATTAGTTCCCTGGCTGAAGGACTAGCTCCTGGCTGAACCCATGAAGAATAAAGTTAGTTGAAATTAAAATGCTAAAAGCCTCTTGCTTTGCACTTCAAAAGTCGACATCTGTTCAAGAATACTTTTCCATCGTCTTAATTTCGAATTCATGAAGCTCTTAGTTCAAACCTTGAAAACGCAAACGGAACCAGAAGTTTTAAGAACACTGACAAGACTGCTTTACGGATTTCATTTCTGTTGACGGGAAAGTAACACTTATGGTATGATTCACAGACTCAAAACATAAAATAATGCATGACCGCTAACATAGTTATTCTTGATCAGGGAAGAAACGAGGGATTGTGAAAGGCGTTTTAAGAGATTGATTGGTCATGAGCTCTTAGTAAACAAGATAACGATGTTCATACTGGATGGGTATGTAACAGTTAGAAGTTCACCGATAACTTTATATAATGCTGTATTTTGAGAAATTCTATTTGGAAACTAGCTACAAAATAACTTATATTGAACCTCATAAAAAGGAACCTGAAAACCACAATGCTCAGTGCAGTACTTACCTAAGTAGCCAGGTCTCTGTTGGGGAATCAACACGAGTCCTTAAACGGGATGGCCTCGCCGTTAGTCAATGTTGAAACTCTAAAGAAGAACGAAAATTAAATAGATCAATGCAAAGTACGCAAAGTTTCATTGCAAAGTCATATTTGTTACCTGGGATGACGGACCACAACCAGAGACTTCGGATGAACTTGTTTTCCTGCGTCGCTTGCCAAAGCGGAAAATAACAAACCTGCGATGTCCTGTTGTTTAAATGGGTTTTGTTGGGTCACTGTGTCAAGAATGTTATGGTTGTTAATCACGGCGTACATCAAAGAAGGCGCTAAAACCTTGACAAAACCTCTCAAGATTGCAAACCATCCGGAAAAAATTTTACTTTTCTCTTTCGTATGATTCCATGATTTCATTACTTCAGACCTTCCAACATCTGAAACCTCCAGATCTTGAGGTCTCCAATATTTACCCACAAAAATCTTGATATTTGGGTCCCAAATAGTGAGATTTCCGAAAACGTTAAAAAAAAGGAATATAATCTCAGCGGTAACAATACCTAGCAGTGTCAAAACTGCCACACTTAATGCCCTTTTAGCATTAATTAAGACAAATAAGACAAACAATTACTTTAATTATGCGGCGCTCACTAGTTTGTGTTCATTTAGCTCGGCCCAGATTTCCAGTGACAAGAAACGTAAACATTACAATATGTTGGACCGTATTATCGACTATTATTTTATAAATCTAGTTCAGTTGATTTTAGGCCGTATGTGATTCAGGTCGTAACTCATTGTGGAAAACCGTGAGATTTCAAGGTTAAATCGTGAGACGACTCCTGAAATGGTGAGTCTCACGATCAAAACGTGAGAGTTGGAAGGTCTGTAGATTCGTAAGAGACATTGCAAAATTTCATTTAGCTTGACTGAAGTGAAAGCTTATTAGGCGCTGAGTTTAAAGCAATCAGTAATAAACAGCACAGAAGGAAATCATGTGCTCAATAGCTTGCATTTGAATAACCAAACTTCAGGTTTTCAACCACATGCCAGAGGTTAGAGTCACCAGTCACAGCATAATAAACAGTACTACACTGAACAGTACTGTTTGGTAGCTTTAATTTGAATCGTCACACTTCAGGACTTCGTACAATTCAGCGAATCAAAGTTGGGAATCACAAGAAAGTACTGATCGACATTTCATTTTTAATTTGAATTAAATATATCAAATATGATGAGTCAAT
Organism: Pachyseris speciosa; assembly: GCA_016490735.1. NCBI lineage: Eukaryota > Metazoa > Cnidaria > Anthozoa > Scleractinia > Pachyseridae > Pachyseris > Pachyseris speciosa. Next base: position 31,064 of record JAEMWC010001655.1, on the reverse strand, counting down.
TTCATGGATGGTAGAGTATACAGACCCTCCTGATCATCATCATCATTAGTCCTCAGCGGCAAGTGACTCAATGGGCTTCTGAAGACGTTTCCATGATCATCATCATGATTATGATCATGATCATCATCATAATCATTATTATTATTATTATTTTACTTCACTTATTACTTGTCTACATTTACCTTCTAGGGCCAGAACCAAACCATGGTTCTAAGGCACTAGAGGAGTGTTTGTTGAATTTACTTGATTGAAAGGACCTTTCTCAGAATGTGTGCTGTTCCCAGAAGTGCTGTTTTCTGGATTCCATTTGGGTTATTGTTATTATTATTATTATTATTATTATTATTATTATTATCATTATTATGTTATAGTTTGCAGAGAACTCTCTCTCTCTCTCTCTCTCTCTCTCTCTCTCTCTCTCTCACACACACACACACACACACACACACACGCACACGCAAGGCTCAGACGGGTTTGTGCGTGTTACAATATTGCCTCAAAGTGACGATCCCATTACTAGCCCAATATCGCTAATGAGTTTTAACGGTCATAATTGCCCCAAGGAGAAATTGTCGCCTTGTAGTCTCGGCTAAACAATGGCACCGATTACGCACTCCCCCCCCCCCCAAGGCAAAATGTAACTCTTTCTTTTTTCGTTTCTTTTTGTCCTGCTATGTCATACTTTGTTCTTTTCAATCCATCAGTATTGGCAGAAACCTATAAGCGATAAATACTTTTATCTTGTTGCATGAGTACCTTATCGTAGCCTAGCAAGTTGCTAGCTTGTTACTATATATCTAATAACGTAACGTATTTCTTAACTTATACACGGGAAGTTGCCACGCTTTCGTGGTTTATTATATTAACGGAAGGCAATTAAAATGTTTATAAATTGAACTTCCTGTTTTCCACGACAAAGCCATTCCCTTTAATTCTTAGTTTTCCATATTCCTAACTTTTTTATCGTAGACTTTGTATTCTCTTCAATCATATTAATCTCATTATTTACTTCTGTTAAATGAGCTTTTATCTCATTGGTTACATGTACATAGCCTGTTATTAAGTCCTATATGTGCGTCACACTCTTATCTGAGAGAATTAATGAACGCAGTATTTTACAATCAACCTTTCTGTAAACTAACAAAGCATTTTGTTATAAATGTCTAACAACATTTTTAGAACATACTTTGTTTTACCAAGGCACAGGACATGTTCACGCTTGCTTGGTTTCGGGGATTGCGTATTGGTTGTAAACAACTAAAATGATAAAATGTGGACTTCCTGTGTTTAGAAAGAAGCAAATCTAGTAATTGTCGTATTTCACTTTATCTTGTTGGATGAGTGCTTTATCGTAGCAAGTTGTTTGTTATTATATATCTACTAACGTAACTTATTTCTTAACTTATACACGGGAAGTTTTAACGCTTTCTTAGTTTATTATATTAACGGAAGGCAATTAAAATGTTCATAAACTGAACTTCCTGTTTTTCATGACAGAACCATTCCCTTTAGTTCTTAGTTTTCCATATTACTAACTTTTTTATCGTAGACTTTGTGTTCTTTTCAGTCACATTAAAAACTTCCGTTAAAGGAGCTTTTATCTCATTGCTTACATGTACATAGCCTGTTATTAAGTCCTATATGTGCGTCACACTCTTATCTCAGAGTATTAATGAATGCAGTATTTTACAATCAACCTTTCTGTAAACTAACAAAGCATTTTGTTATAAATGTCTAACAACATTTTTAGAACATACTTTGTTTTACCAAGGCAAAGGACATGTTCACGCTTGTTTGGTTTTGGGGATTGCGTATTGGTTGTAAACAACTAAAATTATAAAATGTGGACTTCCTTTGTTTAGAAAGAAGTAAATCTAGTAATAGTCGTATTTCATGTTCTCCATTTCTATTGAAACTATTGTTTCATTCCATTGCTTTCAGACTAAGTTTTAACCTGATGTATTGGCTAATAAAGTGTTTTGTTATTTTATTTCTAACCACGACAGAACAAAGTTTTTTGCATAACTCAAATACACAGGAAGTTTTCACGCTTTACTACGTTTTCTTGACCAAAATTAATCATTTATAGGGTGTTCGTCCTATTAGTCACGTGGTACAATAACGCCTTGCTGGGACGAAAACAACCCACTGGGGCAAGAAAAACAAAGAAAATTACCATTTTGAATGATGTACGCTCTTTGTTTGACTAGTCCCAGTTGGTTGTTTGCGTCCCAGCATGAAGTTTTTGTACCACTGTAGGACTGACATTCTGCAAAGGCCCATTCTTGACGTTTTTTAGTCCCTTTGCCTTGGTGGGAGGGGGGAGTGGGTGAGTGGGCAGACTCTTCTCTCTCCCTGTAACTTAAATAACCTGAGTGAGAAACCAAATTTCCCTTCCATTCTGGAACTTCATGCTTGTGATTTGTTAGAAATTTCCCCGAATGAAAATAAATTACAAGAAATAACAAGCTGCACCTTTTCATAACAAACTCCTAATTCAAACTTAGTAATTTCATTGACTCTTTTCTCTTTCAAGAAAGAAACTTACGAGGCATAAAAAAAATGTATGGAAGGGAGCGCAAAAATATTGATAAGTAAAATTTTAGCTCTTGCCCTGACAACAAAAACAAAAAAACAAACAAACAAGGCCCGCTCCCAGATCTTGTACGTGTTTGTCTGCTCAAAATGTTGCACAGCTATGTTGGGTTGTGTTACAAAGGACAAAATTGGGTTCTTTATCTTTTGAAAACACTGGAAAATACTAAATAGCAAGGACCACCGTTGCAAAATAGAAGAGCCGGATCCTGTAATAGATCTAACCAGCTATAAAATTGTAAACTAGAAAACGGTAAGAAACAAGCAAGGCTGGTTACACGGCTAGGAATATATATTTAAACCAATATTTCGGGAGGCACAGCCTTCCTTCATCAGGGTGTTACATATTATGACCCTAAGATGAAACGACGTTACAGTTTTAAAAAAAGTTGTACATGTTGGTTTGTTTTCTGTTGGTTTGTTTGTCGACTGTTCTACGATGTTCGTTGAAACGGTCCTTAAGTCGTCGTTTTGTTTCGCCTATGTATTGTTTGTGACAGTGATTGCATTGTACCATGTATATGACATTTTTGGAATTACAGTCAATGTGATGTTTGATAAATCTAGTTTCGCCGGTGGAATGAAAAGTATAGGTTGTAAGTCCATCAGTTATGTAGTTGCATGTTAAACAGTTGTGGCCACAGCGAAAGGCACCAAGGGGTTGATTATTTTTAGCAGGTTTACGTAGTTTAGCACTGACCAATAGATCGTTAAGATTGTTAGAACGTCGGAAAGCAACAAGAGGGGCAGCCTTGAAAACGTCAACGCAGCGGGGAGATGAAGATAAAATGTTGAAGTGTTTGTGAATAATAGATGATACGGAGCGAATAGCTGGATTGTATGTTATGACAAGGGGTACACGTGTAGGCTGGTTAGTATCGGAATTGCGTTGTTTGGGGGCAAGTGCTTCGGTACGTGAAATGTTGTAAACGCGTTGTATTTCGTTGTTGAGGTAAGAGAGATTGTACCCACGTTTGTTGAGATAAGACTTAAGTTCGTTAAGACGGAGTGCGAAAGTTTCGTCAGAAGAGCAGATGCGTCGAAGTCTGAGAGCTAAACTGAATGGAATAGCTCTTTTGCTGTGTCTGGGATGGCAAGAGGATTGTAACAAGTAGAGATGTTTGTCAGTAGCCTTAGTGTAAAGATCAGTAGTGATTTTACCGTTGTTCAGTGACACGTTGACGTCCAGAAAGGGTATGGATGAGAAAGAATAATTGGAAGTAAATTTAATTGTAGGGTGAATGTTGTTGAGATATGTGGTGAAGGTGTTGAGATCGTCTACTGAGTGTGTCCATATCATAAAAATGTCATCTATAAAGCGCCACCAGGTATGCGGTTGGTATGGGGCATGTGATAGAGCGTTTGTCTCGAGTTTGGCGAGAAAAAGATTGGCATAAGATGGTGCCATTCTAGTTCCCATGGCAGTGCCGTGTACTTGCAAGTAGTGCTTGTCGTCGAATGAAAAGTTGTTCATAGTGAGTATCATGCGTATGAGGTCACAGAGAGTTTCAGTGCCGATAGTGGAGGTAGTGCGTTTGCGTGTATCGAGGAAGTAACGACATGCATTGATGCCTTCGTTATGGGGTATGTTGGTGTAGAGTGAAGAAACGTCAAGTGTAACGAGAATGGCATTGTTGGGCAGTTGTCCGAGATTTTCGAGTTTGTTGAGGAAGTGAGTGGTGTCTTTTATGAATGATTGGGTAGTCTGTACGAGAGGTTTGAGATGATAGTCTACGAACTGTGAGATGCGTTCTGTTGGATGTGCATTACTAGAAACAATAGGGCGTCCAGGGTTACCCTGTTTGTGAATTTTGGGTAAAATGTAAAAACGTCCGGTCTTAGTATCGGTTTGTATTAAAAAACGTTTAGTGTCATCGTCAATGATTTGGTCATGGTGCAAAAAGGTAAAAAGGTGTCAAGGGCAGGATCTCTGTGAGGTGGACCTCACAGAGATCCTGCCCTTGACACCTTTTTAGACGCTGTGGAACGTGACCTCTTCAACATCAAACCATCTCCTATACGCGACAACCTAACCGCACGCGAACGACATGCTTGCAAACTACTTAGCAGACGCACTGACATTATCATTAAATCCGCAGACAAGGGATCCGGTATAGTCATCATGGACCGGGATTGGTACATCAACGAATGCCTACGACAGCTAAACGACACCAAATTCTACAAGACTCTAGATAAGGACATCACTGATGACATCCAAAAACGCATACGTATTTACGTACAACGCATGCACCGTGACCAAATCATTGACGATGACACTAAACGTTTTTTAATACAAACCGATACTAAGACCGGACGTTTTTACTTTTAACTTATTCCATTCAGTTTAGCTCTCAGACTTCGACGCATCTGCTCTTCTGACGAAACTTTCGCACTCCGTCTTAACGAACTTAAGTCTTATCTCAACAAACGTGGGTACAATCTCTCTTACCTCAACAACGAAATACAACGCGTTTACAACATTTCACGTACCGAAGCACTTGCCCCCAAACAACGCAATTCCGATACTAACCAGCCTACACGTGTACCCCTTGTCATAACATACAATCCAGCTATTCGCTCCGTATCATCTATTATTCACAAACACTTCAACATTTTATCTTCATCTCCCCGCTGCGTTGACGTTTTCAAGGCTGCCCCTCTTGTTGCTTTCCGACGTTCTAACAATCTTAACGATCTATTGGTCAGTGCTAAACTACGTAAACCTGCTAAAAATAATCAACCCCTTGGTGCCTTTCGCTGTGGCCACAACTGTTTAACATGCAACTACATAACTGATGGACTTACAACCTATACTTTTCATTCCACCGGCGAAACTAGATTTATCAAACATCACATTGACTGTAATTCCAAAAATGTCATATACATGGTACAATGCAATCACTGTCACAAACAATACATAGGCGAAACAAAACGACGACTTAAGGACCGTTTCAACGAACATCGTAGAACAGTCGACAAACAAACCAACAGCTCTAAACCCACTGCAGTATCAGAACATTTTCTCTCTAACGGTCGCAGCGCTTCTGACATGCAACTAATTCCACTAGAACTGTCCAAATCTAATCGTGACGGTGTACGAAGAGCCAGAGAAGCATATCTAATTGATAGAGGTCAAACTCTTGAACCGTTAGGTATCAACAGAAAAGAAGAAATATAATACCTATCTTTTTGTTTTCTTGTTAGGTTTTTTTCAAATTTTCAAACTGTAACGTTTTTTTATTTTACGTTGTATTGTTTACCTTTATTATAATATCATGTTACATGTACAACTTTTTTTAAAACTGTAACGTCGTTTCATCTTAGGGTCATAATATGTAACACCCTGATGAAGGAAGGCTGTGCCTCCCGAAATATTGGTTTAAATATATATTCCTAGCCGTGTAACCAGCCTTGCTTGTTTCTTACCGTTTTCTTTATCTTTGGTTGTAAGAGGTGAGATCGCTTCCCT